>JAOWBN010228821.1:0-12715 GCA_028565015.1 Pinguicula moranensis
TAATGTTTCCAATCATGTCGGCTACAATAGGACCAAGTTCTTTATCATGTTGATTTTAAAATAATCTTGTTGCAACTATACCAATTCTTTTCAAAATGTTTGAAGAGGTCGGCCAATAAATATCGGCCAATTCAATATTGGCATTATAAAAGTATTTTACAAAATAAATAAATTTTTGAATTGCCAACCATTCATGATCTTTCGATGCATTCATGTTGTCGTATTTGCAAGTGCACTAAATCGAACAAGTAATAAAGTGATAAAAACGAGTGTCGAACCATGAGGATTGTAGAAAATAAACATCAAGTTTAGTGAGCTCAAATGCAATTTGGACGAATAACTTATGGCGTTAATTCCTACACTAAAAATAGTAATATAAATGTAACCATGCAAAGTATTCTTTTTGGTATTTTTGGTTTACTAGGCACAATTAAAGGATAGCCTCTCTTGGAGAAAGACCTAAGGCAATGAATTCACCTCTTAATGCATTTCAGGGAGTTAATTTCTTAGCTCGGCTGCTAGACTTAAAACTTAGTTACCCACAAGATTTCTTTTCAAATGTTAATTTATCTAGAGTACTGGCTCCTTTTATGCGGTATGTAAGCACTCATCTCTTGAATCTTGCACCTAAGCATACCAAGATTTGCTAACTCACAAAAACCTCTCTTAGTAGGTTTACACTCATCTCTCGAATGTCGTGCGGCTTACTAAGAGGTTGTAATCCCATGAAATTCTCACATGATGGCACATTTCCCCTAAGCACTCATCTCTTGAATCTCGTGTTCATGGTACTTGGTGTTGGTATTACCATTTCTTTGCTAAGTACTCATCTCTCGAATCTCTAACAAAGCCTATGTACTAACACATGGTCGGTAAGGATATGCTAGTTAGTAAATAAGCGCAATAAAACCAAACAACTTTAGCATCATGTCTAACAACTAAACATTCAAAACAACTTCCGAAAAATACACAAAGGCTACATCACGCCCTAAAATATAGATTTAGCTCATGCTTGATGCACGAGCGTCACAAAGACAAACAAGTTTTTAGTTCATAGTTCAAAAAAAAACCTTTGGTTGAATAGTGGAGTCGCAAGTACTCCTTCATTCTTCTTGATATGCTTCAACCCATCACTCCCTCCAATATGTGTCAAATAGATCAAGTCTTTCCTTATTGTTCTGACAAATCGTTGCCTTCCAAGAGAAGCTACCGGACAAATATTTCCCCAAAGGGAAAACTAGTTAATCCATTACTTCATGTGCATGTAGGGTTTATATCTTTTCCTGCCAAACTGTGAGGTGGTGTTCCAATTGGAGTTGCGGCCTGTAGGACTTGGGGGCTATGACCTTGCGATTGCCGCCATTTCTCCTCTATTTCCACTCTCGCTTGATCTATACACAAGTCCTGAATGTTGCCTCTGATCAAAAGTAACTCCATCTCCTTGTATAACTCCTCAACCCCTTTTGAGCCTTGCACCAAACGTTGGAGCTTTTGATGGGTCTCATGATAGAAATGAGTTGGAACAAACCTCCTCCTCAAGATTCGTTTAATCTCATCCCAATCCAACAGGCCATCTCCATAACGTCTCCTTTTGTTCAGCACCTGATCCCATCATGTAATAGCATAATCAGTAAAATCAATAGATGCGAGTTTTACCTTCTAGCGATCACTATATTCATGGAACTCAAAGACTTTCTCTACTTTCATCTCCCACTCCAAATATGCCTCTGGATCGTTCCTGGCTGAAAAGGTAGGTATTTTGATCTTCACGCTTCCAAGATGATCCTCACGAGCACGTCTCGGCAGCTAAGGTCACAAATAGCTTGATAAGGGAGTTGTCATGGTTTTTGCACTCGTTATGGACATGGTTTGCTCTAACTCCTCAACCATGGGTCACATAACCTTTATCAAACTCAACGGACCACGCATCAAACTCCTAACAATCATCAAGTTGTTCACCATCGTGTTCAAGGTGCTCAACTTGATGTCTAGTTGCGGTTTGACCTCCTTCATGGGACGGACCTTTGGGGTCAGTTTTTGGAGCTTGGCTAGTGGAAGCCTTAGTATTCATACGGGACACCATTCGTGTTATGAATTCATGAGCAAATGCCGTAGAACAGAGAATCATCCGCTCAAGATTGGCCATTGGAGGCATATGTCATCTACATAATTGCTTACGGATTTGTCCTTGTGGGGCGCATTGAACCTGCAATGAAAAAAAGGGTTAGTTTAAAATAAACTCACCACTTCCTCACATGTATGCACTTAAAGATGATCACTCAAGCATTCATGTATCACTCAAATCGACTTTTACCCTCTCTTGAACTTCACCACTCTGCCTTTTACCTCTCAAGTACTCTCAGTATGGTTTTAGCCAACTTTAACTCAAACATTTTCCTCAAGGAAAAGGACAATCTGGAATGGACTGGAACTTGATTCAAGATTGAGAATTACAGAAGAAGAACTATCCTTTTAGGGACTGAAAAAGGATCGACGATCTTGAATTTGAGTATGAGGAACTCAACTCGTGACAAATACTTTAAGACTCCAAACAAATCAAAACAACTCAACTAAAATAGATCTCTTGCTGGTTGGACCAATTTCGACAAAGCGCTTATTTTGAGGGTCTCGAAATCTTTTTTTTTAATTCGACCCCCTGCTTCTGTTTTTTGAATTGAAAAAAGAATATCATTTTTTTTAACGTTTTGTTTAAAAACCAGCAAGGTTACAACTTGAAAAGTGAAGAAAAATATGAAAATTAAAGATAAACTATCAAACAAATTTCGACTTTGAAGCTACAATGAGCTAAGAAACCTGAACGTTGATTGATAGGACAAAAACGTCCTAAACTTGGCTCTGATAACAAATAATAATAATCATTGCCGAACTTATGGCAAAACCCCATACCAATTCAAGATTTAAAGGGGCGAATTTGTTGTGCTTTCGCATGAAGACAACTTGTGTCAACCAACGAGAAGTCACGATTTGTATAACCCAGAACGCCACCAAATAATCCCTTGAAAGAAACTTGTGTTAACCAAGAATCAAGGATAAGTTCTATATGAATTGACGCCACTTAACCAAAAGAAAAGACAAACCAAAGAATGGTTTAAAACCAAAATAGAATACTAATCTCACAAAACTCAATTCAAAACTTGTGTGTCTTACAATGTTCGATCAACCCCTTTATATAGGAGCAGGGGCTCAATTTTAGAGTCCTATATATTCTTAAAAGCATGTCCTAATTAATAGGGAAGAATCTAATTTGGATAGAAATGAAACTAGTCTAGATAAGTGCTAATTAAGTAACAACCTATTCCAAAGATTTGGATACTGAAAAGAATATTTTGGATAATCTTTAGAAAGGGAATTTCCTTATCCACCTTGACCTTGTCTAATCCTTAACCAAGTCATGTTCACACTATGTCCTAGACCCATGTTTTTTATTTGTGGGCCACCATTTTGGATGATTTGTTTTCAATTTGTTGGTTCATCAATCGTGGGCCATGCATTGATTAAATTTGATGGGCCATACTTCTGTACGTAGGTAGTGGGGCCCACTAAGCATGAATGGGCCATGGTGTCCATTCTCTTCTTCTCTAGTCCAAGTTTCTTGGACCATCAAGTTCAAGGCCTCTTTGAATTTCTTGGCTCTTAAGTGTGTCATTGGGCATTCGGGAAGACTTAGTGGATAATGCCCTTTAGGACCCTTCTCGCCATCATTGGAACCTCCACAAGTCATCACATGCTCCTCCTCTTGGCTTGGTAGGTTGGGTGCAACTTGAGTTGCATCACTACATAATTCTTAAACTCAAACATCAATGAGCATATAAGGTGCGCTCATGAAGATATAATGCATGATGCAAATGTCATCTAATATGAACCACGAACAAATGACATTAACCAAGAACCAAGTGTACCGTTAGGGTTAGTCAAATGGACCTAATTAAACGGAGACAATTTCCGATTGATTGAAGTCTCAAATCAACACATGAATCTAAAACATTCTCATGCTTTCAACATGCATCAATCATCATGATATGGAAAAGACCAGGGTAACAATTTAGCAAAACCCTCCCGAGTGTAATCAACTATATTAGATCCTAAGACTTCCTCTTGAACTGTCGTCAAAGCGTCGATCAAATCCAAGATCCGTCTCTAGCTCTCATCCTCATTGGAAATCAACCTTGGTATTGCCTTATAAGGTAGACACCATTTTTTACGGGACACCAAAGTCAACAACTCAAGGTGCTTATCCGACCTCATGGTGTTGACCAATGGCAGAGACTGTGGGCTATATTGCCATAAAACCCATTCCCACTCATTATTTTGAAATGCATTATTTTGGGGAATTTAAAACTCTTTTAAATCTCTTACTTTCTCATAGTTCAAGTTTCATAGAAACTTTAAATCTTAGGAGAAAAATCCAAGGCCCAAATATTAGATTTAAATGTGACATTCGTAAGTTTAACTCTTAAACTTAAGTCACATTATGGCGTATATATCTTGGCTTCGTGTAGAAATCTCTATTTCGAACATTTGATTTAACGCTACCCATAATAAACTCTTTACTATTAACTTTAAACAAATATATAAATGGATATTAAGTCAAACCTAAATTCATTATGAGCCAAGGTATGCGTCTTTCATCTCTAATTTATTCTCAATTAACTAAATCAATGCACATCTATATATACATACAAGCCTGAGCGAGTGGGTTTCTTTTTTTTTTTTTTTAAGATAAGCCAAATTTCATTAAGAAATAAAAAAGAGTATGTACAATGGAGAAAGAAAAATAGAATACAAACAAATCCACAATGACTCCAAGGAGGAATAACTAGCTACTATCTCTGTGATTGAGCTGAGTAACCTGCATTTTCTTCATACCCACTTAAGATATAGTTCAGTGTGAGCTGGTGCATGGCTCACTTAGCATCATAGAAGATCACACAACATCTCAGCATTAAGATCATCACCATTATCCACTTTTCACAAAGAAGAATGTCATGGCTGTCACATTGCCAACACCCATTGTAGGGCTATTGGTACACAGCTCGATTAAGATGGTGAGCTATCCCTGTAATGACTGAAGGGGAGGTAATCCGTATAGCCTGCATCTCAGTCCAAAAACTAGAGAATAATAACTAGCAGCCACCATCTAGGTAATGAATAAAGATCCTGCCTGAATAGATCTTTAAGGTGTCAAGCTACAATATGCCTGAAAAAAGATCCTTGTGGACTTTGAGCTTATGCTATTTTTCACCTCATGGCTTAGAATCACTCCAAATTTCCATGTAACTCATAGGTCGGCTAGTTGGCCATTTCTCTAATGTTGTGAGATTGATGTGTGACATCGCCAGATATAGCCACCATGTGTTGTGGGAGCTATTTTCCTTATCCTAACCTGCACCTTGATAAATCTGGAAAAGAATAAGTGTGTTACAGTTTCAGAATAGGAGAGGTAGAGGGTACCTAATCCTTTGATTATAAGTCTTCTTAACTCGATTGGTCCTTATGTTTCTGTTGGAGTATGGATGTGTTGAATTCTCTTGCCTGCTGGACCTGGACCCTGCAGAGAAATCTTAGAGGAGACAATGTGACCATGGTATTAGGAAGTCTATTAAGATGAAGTGTAGACTAATAGCAGATGCTTTCTCATCTGGTCAAGCCATTTCAGAGATAAATAATATGCAGTGCACATTCGGTCAAGAGGAGAAGCTGATGCAGTCTTTTGGATTGACTAGCCAATCCACAAAGCCGCATGGAAAACGTTTTAGTGATCTCTTTGCTCTAATCCATAACCAGGTATTCCTTTGTATCGTCTGAGCAATCCTTTCCACGTTGATTTCCATGGCCTGAAAGTGGACTTCATTCCTTGTTTTCCACAGATACCAAACCATGGCCAACCACAATTATTTCCGGGCGTTATCATTTATCCTGTGAGGTTTGACAGCTATAAATTGCCACAGAGAAGGTGTTAGTAAGCTGCCTGTTGTTTGTCCCTCAGAGAAGAGCCAGGCATATATCATTAGCCGCACCTGTAGTGCAATTAGACATTTACAAAATAAGTGATGAATGGATTCATTGTTCGTACCTGAAAGACATAGTGAATATGTCAATAGCATTCCATGTTGGATAATCTTTCAGTATTGTAGTGTTTCCTTCACTAGTAGTGCTCCCTGCAGCAGCCTCCATGCAAATATTATAACCTTCTTGGGAGAATGCCATAAGCCATTGAATATCCTGCAGATATTCTCAGTTGACAATATCAAAGGCCTTCTCAAAGTCAACCTTGAATATTATAGCTTTCTTCTTTTTCTTTTTGACTCATCAAGGGCCTCATTTGCAATCATTATGTCATCTAGTAGTTTTGTACCTTGGATGAATGCCATCTGGTTAGAAGCAATGATACCATCCATAAAGGGACACAGTCTGTACCCAGCACTTTACTTAGGATCTTTGGGATTGAGCTCAGAAGAGTGATGGGCCTATAATTCTCAAAACTCATAGGTGTTCCATTTTTTGCCAACAGCGGGATATGTGCAGTATTATAGTCTCTGTCCAGCTTACAGTTCTTGTAAAAGTCTCTGAAAAGTTGCATAATATCGTCCTTCATCAAATTGGTAAATTGTTTGATGAACTTAAGGTTCAAGCCATCAGGTCCAGGACTTTTAGAGCTGCCACATTCAGAGATTGTTGCCAGAATTTCCTGTTCAAAAAAGGAAGGAATTAAGGCTCTTTGGGCTATTGAGTTGAGTGATCTGAAGTGGAAATTGCTCATGATAGGTCTAGACCAATTAATTTCTGTATAGCTCTCCTCGAAGTGCTGCATGAAGCAAGCATTTAATAAATTTGGATCCTCAATCCAAGAGGTTCCAAGCTAGATTCCTCTGTTTCTCTTGATGCAATTGTGAAAATATTTTCTACTGGCATCTCCTTGTTGAAGCCAACTGATCCTAGACTGCTAGAAGGCCAGACTGTCAAGCTTGCTGGTAATGTGCTCCAGATCCTCTCTCAGAGTAAGAATTTCCTGGATGGTACCCTGATCAAGCTGTAGGATATCCGCTGTTTCTGCAACCAGTTGTTTGGCAGTGAGCTCATTAAGTATAGCCATCCTTCTAGCTTCTAAATTCCTTGGTGTTAACATAGATAATTCTTTCATTCCTTTCCTAAGGGCCTGAATTTTCACATTGATCTGGTAGCTAGCAAATCCCTCTACAATAGTATTTTTCCAGACATCTTCTACCATCTTCACACAGGATTGTTCCCCCAGCCACCAGTCTAGCACGTTTAGGGGCTTGGGACCCCAGTTATGAACTTTATGACAGAGGCTTATGGTGCAGTGATCTGAGTTATTCCTTTTTAAACCTCTTTGTATCCATCTTGCATCCTGATTTAGCCATGGCTCCTTAACTAAAAACCTATCAAGTCTACTCATTGCTCTGAGTGATTTTAAGTATCATGTGAAACGACTCTTCTCCATCTTCAGATCAATGAGACCAAGACTAAAAACAAAATCATTAAAAGCAATTATCTCTTGTTCATTTGGACGATGTGCAGTTACCCTTCTTTCACTACCATGTAATATGGCATTAAAGTTACCCATCACACACCACTTTTGAGCTAGTGGGTTTCTTATTTCTATATGACATGTAATCACATATTCACATTTCAATATCCAATAAAGAAATCAAGTAAATATGGTGAGGATGTGTGTCGGGTTCCCTCTAAGTAAAGCCCAAAATAAATAAATAAAAAATATAGTCTATTACAATTAATAGTCTTGATTCTTCTAGGGCTTATTTTGGACTTCTCTTTATCGTTCTCATGCTCAATCTTCATGAAATGACCCTAGGAATGAAATTAGGTTAAAATAGTGACCTAACAGACTTCATTGACCACTGGGCAGTCATACACCCTGGCGGACTCCGCTGCGAATCCATGTGCGTGCCTTGCGGATAGTGGCCAAAGCAACATACTTGGCATGGCCGTGGGTAGGGGCACTGCGCAAGCTCCCATTTCCCGTATGAGGAATTAGGCACGCACTATAGCTCGCGTATTTTAGAGAAGTGAAGCGACTGGGCGGTCATCCGCCTTGGCGCTGCTTCAGGTGGGGAAGGGTACTCTGCTCTGCATCAGTCTTGAACTCCTTTAATTAAAATAATTCAAAAATGCGAGAAATTGAAATTTTACAATAAAATTTTATAAGTCTCACATACGGGATCACAATAAAACAACTTTCACTGAAATCACAATCACTTCCCCACAATCCAAAATAAAATACTATGGAAAATAAATCACATATCATTACAAGAGAAATTAGCCCACAAGAATAATAAATTTTAAGTAATGCATGCATGGTACCAAAGTTAACCTAGCTTGTTGGTTTTGGTATAACATTAGAGAGCAATCTCATTAAAATCTAAATTAATATTTAGGCCCAATGATCTAATCCTAAATGCGGAATAAGTCTAAACATGCAATTAGATCTAATCTATTACGGATCTTGGTGCTACAACATTAACTTTCATAATTTAAATAAAACATACTCCTCAAGTAAACATGTGAATAAGCCAACTCCCACATGCAACATATAAATTCATACGCATGAGATAAGTAGATCTAGAAAGAGAAATCAGTTTCATTACCCTTGTAAATCTCCAAGCACTCCTCGCAAGACTCCTTCAACTCAATTTCAAAACACCCAAGTTTTCCAAGCTATGTCCAGGGATTACATATGTGATAGTGGATCTCTTTTCTACTACCAAAAGAATGTTAAAGACACAACCCAAAGACTCTATTTAAGGTAGATCTAATTTTCAACACATGCGCAAAGATCGAAGGTTGAAGAAAAAACATTTTTCTTTTTCTCCCTAATAGTTGTCGCCCTAAGACTAGAAAACCGACGATTTTCTGTTGATTCCAATAGAGTGAATTCTTGTGTGTGGCTAGGGGGATTGCCTTGTATTTGTAATGATACTATATGGTTTGAGTCCTAGTTTAATTGTCCAACAAGTTAGAATAATTAAATAATCAATTAATCAACTCCTTCATTAATTTGGACTCTTACGTAAATTAGGATTCTTTTAATTAAATTCAATTTAATTAATCCTTGTTGGGATCTTATTTAAATCTCATTAAATTAGGCCCATTGAAACCTTTAATTATAATTCCATTGACCTTTCAATTAATGACTTAATCAAAGTTTCAAATTAACTCTCTAATTCAAAGAAAAATAATCTATTGGATATTGGACTTAGTTTTCTTACAAAACCATGAAGACAAGGTGAGGCAAGCTCAACCCCTCAGTCTAGACTGTTTGAACATCCCGGTTCCCCATGCACGACTTGAGCTAAGTATGTTACACGGCAGGGTGATGCACCCCATCGCTATGGACCAACGTGCAGACAACCTCCGCATGTCTCGTGTGGGCATCTATGCATGCAGCCTGTTGCCCCACGCAGATGGACACAATGCCATCGTATGGCATGTGCCCTGCCAATGCCTGATGGGCACTAGCACGCGCAATGTGTGCATCATGGCCATTCTCCATGCCAAATATACCCACATGTTGCATGCGGAGCCCGATCATGTCTCGGCCTGGTGCCAAGGCATATTGCATGCCATTGATGCCTAGCCGGGCCCAACATGGTATGCCAGCTGAACGCGGGCTCCTATAGGGAAGGCATGCATGCGTCATGGCCGTGTGTCATCCTTGCACACAACAGTTTTGATGGTGTGTCCCGCGTGCGACGCTTCGCACGTGATGTCTCTATTTTGGCTCATGATTCATTTTCTCAAAATGATCCTCTTCTTTTCTAGTCATTTCGTAAACTTCTTTTCTAGTCATTTTCTCAAAACGATCATCATATTGTGTCTAATTTGTTTGAGGAATTACAAAACAAGTATTATGTCCTTTGTTGCATAGCTCAGGACCGATGGACCCATAAAGTGAGCCCCAAACAGATTAATCATCATGCATAAAACTCTGTTTTTGAGTCACAAATTGTTTAGCTTTTTTTTTATAAGCCAAATTTCATAAAGAATATTTATAGAAAATGTTCCTTCCAAAGAAGGCAAAAGTAAAAACAAACAAACAAGACAAATGCAACTGGTCATCCAGATTACAGCCACCAGTCACACTAGGAATATAGATTCTACATCAGTGATCTCGTTTCTCCTCCATTGAGCAGCTTGCCCATACCTATTATTTTATTGCTTGCCTAGGGTTGTAGCTGTCAACTTATCATCTTATGGATGGTACACAACTCACCTATGACTTTTAGAGTATGAGCAGCAGGAGTCTTTACTGTCAACTTATCAATCATTTGGATTGGTACACAGCTCAGTCTACGTGCTTGAAAGCTTCCGGAGATTGAGAGTGATGCAGGGATCTAGACCATGTGTTAACTGTCCTGAGATAGTTTCTGTCTCATGCCCTATCAGTTGGAAAGGAAAGAAAATCCTGCTCATTGTAATTAAGAGGAATCATATCTGCCTGTGTGTGGTTGCTCATGATCTTTTAGTCTCTTGCACCTACCTATACCGAACATATGTAGACTGATAAGACATGTACCATAATATATTAATAACATCCTGCTAAAATAATTAGTCCTTTCCAACCTAAGAAAAACAGAGGGATGGGTAGGAGATATATATGATCAGAAAGTAATATGATGCCAAATGCTGGAGAGTCTCTGTTTATGGATATTCTGAGGCACTTTCATCCATCCTGCAGATAAAACAGTGGGGAGGGAACATGATCAAGAAGTTAGAGCCTGAAAATATCAGAATCAGAGGATCTGATCAGACCACCAGTCCAGAATCCTGTTTCAGTTGTGACATGTCATTACTTTTCACATGTTAAAACTCATGCATGTTTCTAGCCTCAAAATCCACTCTACAAGATTGTAAGAAAACAAGTGGTTTGTTCTTTTTGCCTTTAACCCTAGCCATGTGGAATGCTATATGATTTAGGTAATCTGAATTGTATTGATCTCCTTTGCTTGGAAGTGTTTTTTGTTTCCAAATTTCCAGATTTGCCAGGCTGTGGAAAGCCATATAGACTTCCATGCACAAGGATTAATACCATGTGGCCTAACATCACTAAATTCATGAAATGTGAGTGCTTGCATCAGGTTATGTGAAGTTCCTGAATCACTCTATAACCTTACATATATTCCATTCCAAATCTGCACAAAAATCAAGCAGTTAGAAAATAAATGAGTAATTGATTCCTGTTCAGTACCTGATTGGCAGATGGTACATGTGAGGGGTTGTCCATCCGATATGATGTTTCTGTGACTAAGTTCAGCTTTCACAGGTAAGGCTTCTTGAAGTAACTTTCATCCGAACACCATTATTTTTCTAGGGGTTATCTTATTCCAGACCATGTGTAAGAGGGCTTCTTCTTCAAGGGAGTATTGTTTTTGGAGGGAGTTTATAATCCTCTAGTAGGAAGATGAGACAGTGTAATTACCATCCTTGTTTCCCTCAAATACATACATGTCCTTCCTTTGGTCTATGGGAGCTATTCCTTGCAGTATAATGAGTAGGTATGATAAATTTGATTGTTCAAACTCCCTTAGTGGTCTTCGCCATAAGAGATTCCATATCCAGACATTGTTGTGCCAATATCCATATTCCTTATGTAAGCTGCTGGATTATTGGAGATTCTGAACAATCTTAGATATCTTGCAGATAATGAAGAATGCAGATGCCATGAATCAGTCCTGAAGCTGATGTTAATTCCATTTCCCAAACTGAGTTTTACTATCTGACTGAGTTGGATAGTGTTTGCTGTATCCTGTAAATTCTTCCACCAGGAGGATACTTGGGATCTGCCTGCTTTTCTGCTCAGGTTAGCTGTAGGTAGCTTCAGCTCGTTTAAACCTCCTAATGACAGGACACCTCTTTGTCCATATTTAGAACATGAATATCTTTTGCTAGACTGTTTTCCTCAGAGAGAATTATGTGACACAATTTCCCAAGCATTGTAGTGTTAAAAGTTTGCAGATTCCTAATACCAAGTCCCCCTCTTTCAATTGGAGTAATCATCTTACTCCAAGCTACCCAACCGATCCTTCTTTTGTCCTTGTTGCAGTCCCCAAAAAAGGATCTCATGATGGAATTTAGCTTGTTAAGGACTACCACAGGGGCTTTGAAGTAACCTAGGAAGTGTGCAGGTAGTGCAGCAAGGACTGAATTTAAGAAAGTCAATTTTCCTCCACTGGTTATTTGTTGATTTTGCCATTGATTTAGTGTCCTGTTGTACTTCTCAATGACTGGCATTCATGTAGATTTTTTCCTCAGGTTGGCACCTAGTGGAAGTCCTAGATAATTGAATGGATGATTTCCAGCTTTGCAACCATGGAATGCTACCATTTCCTAGACAGTTCTGGAGGGGATGTTGATCCCTATAAGACTACTCTTGCAGAAGTTTACTTTCAAACCGGAGACAAGTTCAAAGTTAAGTAGTATGGCCTTGAAGACTTTGATTGTGCTCCAAGAAGCCTCTCCAAAAAGAAGTGTGTCATCAGCAAATTGGAGGTGATTTAGCCTAATGTTTTTTGCACCAATTCTGATTCCTCCTAGCATCTGTAGATCTGCTGCTCTTTGGATCATGTAGGAAAGGCCTTCTGCAGCTAATAGATATAAGGGGGAAAGTGGATCGCCTTGCCGTAGGACTCTCTTCGGTTGGAATTGAGCAATTGGG
>JAOWBN010228832.1:0-12714 GCA_028565015.1 Pinguicula moranensis
GGTGTCACTCTATTTGAACCCTTCTCCATTGGGTTTCCTAACCGGGATGGGACATTTCAACACTTTCCATGGTCTTTGTTTAGATTCTTTTTTACCTTTATTAGCAAGTACTGGTTTTTCGCTAACATGGTTTATTTCAATGAGCCAAATGGAGAGGAATATGCTCTTAGAAATTATACGAGCAAATTATGTCTTTCTTTTTTGATTATTACTTAAAAGAAGCATTCTTGTAGCACAAATTGAATGTAAAGAGAACGCATTTGAGGGCAATTTAGTAAAAGAATAAAAAATAAAAAATGAGGGAGGAAAATATGCATGTAATCCCTTACTACAGCAAGATTGTTTTAAAGATGTAATCCGCCTAAACCATTACCAAACGGAGGACAAGTACTTTGGTGCCATGATTGGAGTTATCCGGTTTCGAGGATAACTCTAGGTTTACTCTAGACCAATTTGTTCGACCTACGTTTGGTAGTGGCAAATCTGGACAGTGGTTTAACGATCTCCCTTATTTGGTATTTGTCGATATCAAGGTGGATTATTTACAATATTGGACAAATAATGTGCAATTACCAAACTACCCTTCCCAAATACATATAAATTATTGTTTTCTAATCCAGAACCCTAGCTCTTCTTCGTCTTCACACATTATCTGGCCGTAATCTCGAGTTCTTTCCATTCGTCTTTCATCCAGTCGCTTGTTAGGTATAGAGAATTGGAATCTGCCCGCGCGGCGGTGGCGCCTCATGAAGTCGCCCACTAGGTTGTCCTTGCGAATGTATGCACAGGCATACAAGCAGGGGCTCAAGTATTCCACTCGACCCATTTAAGTTTCTGTTGCAGATCCTCCAATTCGGGAAACGGCGGATGGGAATCGGGCTGCTCTACCTAGACACATGGTGACACATCCCATAATAGTCTGAGACAGTGAAGTGGAAGAGGAAGATCCAATATTTGAGTTGAACCACCGTGTGAACCGGCACCTATTTGCCGTCGAGGAGGATCCTTCTCGCATCACGTCTGTTAACCCTAACCATGATTGGATCATCGATTATTAGATGTAGTTATGTTATTATTAATGTGTTTTCGAACATGGCAAGTAGTTCTGGTTAATTTCAGTGTCTAACATTAGGAAATAGACTTGTTCAATTAAGTGTTTTAGACCTATTATATGTAAAACGAAGGTTTAGACAATGATTTGGTATTGCTGATCTAAACGTGCATTTCTTCAATCTGATAAATCATATTTTCCTGTTACGTTTGTGGCTTTTTTGTTGATTTCAATGCCACATTTCGTTCCATGCATAGCTGCCATTTTGCTTCCAATTTTTGTAGGTTTTGATTTGTTTATATAACATATCTATATATTTGAGGACTTTGTCCAGTGGCCAGTAAGATCTTAGTTTGGATACTCTCTAATATTTTTAGTTATCTTGCGAGTTTAGTTGATGATTTTATGGCAAATAAGCTCTTTTTTTGGATACTCTCCAATATCGAACAACATTAGCTACTTTGAATGGAACCTATATAGGGTTATTGTCTGGTAGCACCTTAAAGTGATTGGTTCCTTCTGATTTATAGTGCTGAATTGATGAAACCAGGTTATATCAAAGAATAGGTTGTTTTGATTGTGAAACATGCCAGCCTTGTCATGTTGATTATTGTTTGCGTTCAGACAACTGGGAAGAAGAGCCTTCTTTTGAGATGTGTTGTTTTTGAATTGGTGATGTGTATCAAACCTGTTTTTCCTGTAATGAAATCAACGACGTTATTATTTCAGTGTTCATGTTTAGGCATTATTGTTTCACTTGTTTCCTTATGGAGTAACAATAGCTCATTTTTTTGGCGGCTGTACTTAAACTTAGCAAAGTGGACTTCTCGAAATTCTATTAGTAAAGTTGGCCTTGTCTTTGAGTTTGTAGCTCTTTTACGATTACTACCTAGCCAATACCAACCCCTAGGACCTATATATGTAGCTCCAGATGAAGCTAGGATAAGACCTATACCTATACACCCCCCACCCCACCCTCTCTATTTCTCTGTATTTAAATGTATATACCCTCTCTTCACAACACATCCTTCAAACCAAGCTCTTCAAATCTGCTAAATCTTCTCATTCTTTCTCCAACAACTCATTCTTCTACTTGGTTTAATGAATTTTCTTCTCCGTTTGCCTTTTGATTCTTGCTTGCTTATCCGTTTGCCTTTTGATTCTTGTTTGCATCTCAAATAGTCTGTGATCGTTGTGACCTTCACTTTAATTGGTATGCATCTAAAGTCATGAGAAAGTAAGAGCATCTCAAATATATTGCATAGCATATCAAAAAGTCTGTGATCATTGTGACCTTCACTTTTGATAATAATGTGGTATACATGGAAAATCATAAGACGTTCTATTTTCAAGATTGTTACTTTTTTTTTGGTTGTGAAAGGTGAATGTTTGAAACACACAAGTTTTATAACAAGTGAAACTTGTGAATCCTGTGATTCAGCATTGCCACAGGAACTCAGGCAGCGAGAAAGAGGACATTCGTGTACAGGATACCAACTGTAATTTACAGAGTTGCACTCCGCTTCTGGTATTGGCAGCAACTCTGGAAGCTAGAATCGTCACTGGATATTGAATAGAAGCTAGGATTATGTTATTCCAGAATCATGAACTCTGGAAGCTGACTTCATATATAAACAAAACTTAAATCTCATCAAATGCATTAGACACAGTTTCGCAGACAATAAACCTGAAGCATTAGACACAATTGCCAAAAAAAAATAGCCATCAGTAAGCACAGATTAAGCACAACACTGTAAAATGCCATCAACTTAAATCAACAAAGTTAGATCAAAATTCAATTAACGCTAACTGAGTCCGAGCTGATTGCATAGGTAAACGAAACTTAACTGTCATCTAATGCAACATGTACAAAATAGGAACTTCAAAACCTGAAGTAATATAAACCATTGCCATCAAAATTCCTGAAGCCATATAAACCTGAAACATGTACAAAATAGGAACTTCAAAACCTGAAGCAATATAAACCATTGTCATCAAAAAATCTGAAGCAATATAAACCTGAAACATGTACAAAACAGGAACTTCATCACCAATTAAGAACAACACTACAACATGTCACCAAATTAAACCAACAAAATTAGATCAAAATTCAATCAACACTTACTAAATTTGAGCAGATTTCATAGGTAAACGAAACTAAACTGTCATCAAATACAGCAGGTACAAAACATGAACTTCAAAACAACCACTAACTGTCACCAACTAGTTCCCAGCCCCAAAGACATAAAACCAAAATGTACAGGATTTTCTTCAACTAACTGAGTTGACCATCAATGAACAACCACACAAATTCTGCACGCCCATCTTCGTCTGTGCTATACCAATAGAGATACTGCCCCTCGTTCATCATCAGATGCTCAACCAGTCGAATTCTAGTCATGCCAGTTATTTCTTTATATCCCTTTGGATCATTGAACAACCTTGTCGATTTCTCCAGTTTCGTCCCCTTCTCCACAATATGTGCATGCTTCGAAAAAAGGTTAGCCACCTTCATGCACACTTGCTCGACGTTTGCGATCAGGTCTCCAGTTCTATGAGTTAGGGTAGTCGTGGTATCTCCGTTTGTTTTTCTGCGCTTCACCCGACTCACACTAGAAACACCTTCTTGGCCCGATAGGGATTTTTCAGTAACTACCGGAGATTCCTTCGCAACTGACTCTTCCACCTCTTTTCCCTCAGTCTCGTCATGTATTTCTTCATTATCTGCAGACGTTATAGGATTGTCGGTCTTAGCAATTCAATGGTCTCTTGCCCTTGATCCTGTAGCACGGTGCTGGCCAAACAACTCGCACCAAATTTTATAATATGGGAACGACTTTCCCCTTAGCTGCGAGTACTTGCTGTTAACCTACACAACATGCCAAAAATAATGCAACATGTATAATATATAAGGAACGCAGTAATTAGTAAATGTAAAAGAATAATACTGATGGCCTTTTCAACGTCTCAGCTGAATCTATTACCTTTGCAAGTTCGGACCACATGTCATCTGAATCTACTACGATTGAGTGTGTGACTTGATCAATCGACACTCCACTCATCTTCGAGAAATCATTGAGCATGCGATATTGTCTTCCCCAGTTATGCAATTTGTTCTCAACGTTCTTCCCTATGATGGTACTACCTGGCACAGCAGCCCGAACCTTCACAGCAGCTTTAGTGTGCGTACCACGTTTTCATCCTTGGCCGGCCTTCCAACCTTTAACAGCCAATTCTCTCAAAGCATTTAAAAGTTCTTTCTCTTCGTCTGGGTTTAGATATACCTTGTTATTGTTGATTGGCTCTGAAGATGTTTCAACTTTAATCTTCTTCCCAGGGCGCTTATACGGTGCCTTCAAACTAGACTTAGCTGATGGAGTAGATTGAGTCATCTCTTCAAATGGTTCAGATGTCACTTCTATATCATCACCACACTTGCTCAGGGCATCCATGTTCGCTGCATATAACAAACATAAGCATAATAAATCTGGTGTGTAAAATAAACACGTCAAGTGTATAACGTAAAAGCACACACTCTAATTAAAACACAAACCAATTATTCCAATCATACTCATACAAGAAAGCTCAGAGCTGCGAATAAAATAGTTTATAACGTAAAAGACAATGTGTTGTTTCTATAATGATCATCTCGCCACAGCTGCGTGGTATGTATCCCAAATTTTGTGCACCAGATTGTCCCTGAACTCATTCCACCCTTGCGAAATTTGAACTGTCTCGATTTGCTCCTCGACCTCGTCATTCACCATATTATTGTCTTCAATTCCAGCATGTGGTTAGATACAGAATCTAATAGAGGATCTAACGGTGTTACTTTCATCACAAAATTGTGTAGTAAACCACATGCAAAAATAATATCACAATGAGTGTTGATGGGATAGAACGATGGGCTCCGTAGCACAGCAAAGCATTTTTTTCAAAATCCCGAATGCCCTATCTATGACATTCTGTGTGGCGGCGTGCTGCAGATTAAACAGTTCCTTGAGTTTTGTGGTCTACGGTTCGAACCACCCCACTCATGGAGATGATATATTGTCTGTCTATACGGGGTTAGGAACCAATTACAATTTGCATTTCCACTATCGCATAAGTAATATGTACTTTCAAATAACAAAAATAGTTGCGCAATTTATTCAAATGAATACATTTTTGAAACTCAGAACATTTAATACTCATGTTACATTTGTGAAAGAGAGATACCGTTCTGGACCTCCAATCCATTTACACAAGCCAGTGCGTCCCGCAAAACATGACCATCTGCAGCCGATCCCTCCCAGCCTACAAGCATGTAGACAAACCGGCATTGAGTATCGCAAACTCCGAGCACATTTGTAGCTAGGTGGTCTTTTCTGGTACAATACCTTGCTTGATCTTCTGCCTGAATGTGAATGGGTACGTATGTACCGTCTAATGCTCTCACACATCCCTGTTTGAAGTATGCACGTTCGTCAGTAAGTATTTAAAATGTAAGGTATAATATTGCATGAAATAAATTACCTGAAAGCATTTCCACCTCTTGTCGGTATTTGTCACGTCAACTGGAGTAAGTTGGACTAATAATCTGCTACGCAATTTAAGAACATCCCTTAGAACCTGATGGAATACTATGTTGATTGTTTGCCCATTACGCTAGAAGTTAGTTTGCAGAATTCTATTTTTCTTGTGGTGGGTAAGTGTACGTAGGAAAATAGTTACCTTCTCAACTACGGACACGTACATGTCGTCTCTTAATCCACAATCTTGTTTAAGAACTTTGCACAACTCAGAGAACGCTTCGTTAGACATCCACAGGTTTTTGAAACACTCTCTGTTTGCGTAATTTGCTCCAGGAAGGCCAAGCGCTCAGAAATCTTGTCAAGTACAAGGTATTTAGGAGGTTCCAACTTGTCACGTTTGCGCCTACGTTTGCGCAAACGAGCGGACCTATTTGTTTCTTATTCTGATAAGGCTAAGATAGCATGCAAAGCTTCCAAGACGACACTTACGAATAGCAAGAAAGTTATGACATCCAATACATACAACATATCCTTAGAGTGTTCCATTGCACTAAAACACATATTCAAATATGACGAATAAGTCTAACTATTAAGCAATTTTTGTATAAACAACATAATCGTACCCTTTAATCCCTATTTGTACAAATCATGTTAATCAAAATTGGAAAATGATAGTATTTAAACCATACACTATCAAATAATTTCAATTCAAAAACATTTCCAATTTTGATTAAACCATACACTATCAATTGGAAAATGATAGTATTTAAACCATACACTATTAATTGGAGTCAAATCATTTCAATTCAAATACATTTCCAATTTTGATTAAACCATACACTATCAATTGAAAAATGACAGTATTTAAACCATACACTATCAATTGGAGTCAAATAATTTCAATTCAAAAACATTTCCAATTTTGATTAAACCATACACCATCAATTGGAAAATGATAGTATTTAAACTATATACTATCAATTGGAGTCAAATAATTTCAATTCAAAAATATTTCAAATTTTGATTAAACCATACACTATCAATTGAAAAATGACAGGATTAAAACCATACACTATCAATAGTGGTCACCAAACATCAATGAAGCATCCCATTTCGAATCAGTAGGAATCACAAACCAGAAACCCAAGAGACGGTAAACGTGGAGGATTAATGAGAAATCACAAGTCAGAAATCGAAATCAACGAATATTCGACAAATAGGAACGTAAATGGAGGATTAAACAACTTTCAATCGAAAATTGTTAACCCTAAATATGCGAAAAATCGAATCATACGAATGTAACACGGGAGATTACGTTGTTTGACTGAAATATGTGATAAGGATCTACGGTCTTCTGGTTGTCTCCGAGAAAAGGCGTCGTCCGGTGGGGAGAGAGGCGTCCAGCGTGAATGAATTGGCACGTAGAAGAGGTGAAGGAGTGAAGGAGTGAAGGTGTGAAGGTGTGAAGGAGTGTTCGACACAAGGGTTTTTCTTCTTATTTATACCTGATGCATTTGTAATAAATGAGAATTGTAAGGGAAAATTAGTTTTTTTCACCAACGCGATATAATTGTGGGGTTGCAAAAAACCTTCAGCGAAGATGGACAAAAAATTATGAGTTGTCATTTATTAAACCCTGCCTGGGACGCTATCCGTCGAGCAGCGGACCGAAACAATCTGGTCACCAAATGAGGGACTAAGGAGAATAACTATCGATCATGGCTTATTATTTGCCTTCTGACTGGATACCAAACGCACTCTAATTGATCAAGTTTATCCTCCTTCTGTACTGATACCCAACGGACCATGATTGATGTTTTCTCAACCGTCGCCGAATCTTCCATCATAGGTTTGGAAAATTATTAAAAGATAATTCCTATTTGGGGCCCGTTTTGCGCAGCCTTCTTAAAATTATAATTGGATCACCCCTTCTAAAAATAAAAAAAAGTAGTAGAAGAAGTAGTAAAAAAAAAGTAGAAAAAGAAGAAGAAGGCCGCAAAACAGGCCTTGGTTGTTAAGTGTTCTGTTTTCCTACCTGTAAAGTGTTCTGTTTTCCTACCTGTAAAGAAGGCCGCAAAACAGGCCTTAGTTTAGTTCAAGTTGTAAAGTGTTCTGTTTTCCTACCTGTAAGTTGAATAATTTACCCAAACTAAAATTTCTATTATCGTTTATCCCAAACGGAAATACGGCCACCTTGGATTTTCTGAAAGTCTGCCGAGGGTTTATGGCCTCTCCGCAGTTCCTCTCTCATTCTCTGGCCTGCTGAGTAAAACCCTAATCAAGTCAATCATGAAGCTTGTCCGTAGTATTGGTACCATTCCTTTCCGAACCTTTACGCTATATCCATGAAAGAATGTCGGTGTAAAAAATTGAACTTTGAAGGTGTACTGATCTTTTCTTCATATATTCCATGTCCATTTCTTTATGATCAGGGAGTCACCGTGCTTTATGTCGAGCACTAGGGTATCGCAACTTCTGTGCCCCGTCAGAGGAATATTTGAAGCGGAATTATGCGAACAATGAGGCTGAATACACCACGGTCATTGGTTCACTAACATCCCAGAAAAGGTTTCTGATTGTCTTTTGTATTGCTTCATGCTCTGCTGTGTTCGGAATATGATTTTGTTTTTCGACGTTGTTTCCATGACTTCTTCAGGAAATGATTAATTATCAATTGTGCTGGTTCTTTGTTTGCATTTTCTCTAATATGATCGAGCATAATGGTCTTTCCTCGTTTGACCAGCATACTTACTTTCAATTGGGGTTAAGTTTGATAGTGTCTATGTTTTTTTGGAAATACTGTTAGGCATTATTTGCTGAGAGATGTGTATGATGACATGATGCTGGACGGCGTGAAGCCAGAGAGGGACACATTTCATTCGCTTATTGTTGGAACGATGAGAGGGTTACGACTGCAAGATGCATTCTTTTTCCGAAATGAAATGAAATCGATGGGTTTGGTTCCTGATGTATGTGGTTCTCTACATTGTTTTTCTGGGATTATATTGATAAGTTATGAGATTCTATAGGCTTGTATTACCATCATTCTTCAGTGGGTAGTGTGCTGCCATAATTTGCAAGAAAATGAGTAGACCATGTTATTTTTAGCATACTTCGACTGAGGTAGTACTAAGTATGGCCCAATATGGAAAAGGTGATGTTAGCAAGTAAGAGCAATCCAGTAGCTCTCATAAGTTCTTCGAGGAGAATTAGACTAGCTATTGTTCTGTATGTACCTGCTAGCAGCCATCATTGATTCTACGAATAAATCAATTGAACTTCTTCTTATCTTGCTCAGGTTGCTTTATACAATTACTTGATATCTACATGTGGAAAGTGCAAGAATTCTGATCAAGCAATATGGGTATTGATTAGATTTGCCCTCATTGCTCTCTTTCTTTCAGATAGTCGCAATTGATAGTGTTTGCGTTATTTATTAAATTGTTTTGAAATCTTTATTTTTCCATTCGACTGAAGCTTCTTGAAGAAATGAAGAGTTCTGAAGTCAAACCTACCGCACAAACCTACATCTGTTTGCTTCATGCATGTGCAGCTGATGGAAGATTAGATCGAGTGTAAGCTTATTGGAGAATCATTTAACTCTTTCCTTATTTTAGTGGCTTCTATATTGGCTATTTAAAGCAGATTTTTAAACTGCAACTAATAGGGTTTGATTCAAAGTAACATGTAATCATTTAGTATGCAGTGAATTTGGAAGAACACTGATATTAAGCATGACTCAATTGATATTTCCTATTCCAGTCTTGTACTTTTATTGTTTGCAGCATTTGTACATTTCCTTCTTTTGATTATATGCCTCTTTTATTCTGGAAAGTAACATGTAATCATTTAGTATGCAGTGAAGTTAGACTGATCCTTATATTAAGCATGTTTTTTTAATTATTCCTACTCCAGTGCCGTATGTTGATTGCTTGCGGCATTTGAACTTTTCCTTCTTTGAATTCTGATCCTTCTTTATTCTGTTAGCATAGCCCTGCATGTGTACTACTTTATATCTTGTGACGTGTTACACTCACTGTATAATCTTCTTTTCTTCCTGCAGATACGCCATAGTGCGGGATATGACCGCTGCTGGTCTTGGTCTGAACAAATTTTGTTATGCTGGAATTATAATGGCACATAAAAATAAGTCAACTAGGGCTGATGACACAGCTTCTAAAGTAATCTTCTAAGTCCTATTTTACATCTTATCTCTCTGGTGAAGAAGCCTGTGACGTTTCTTACTCCTTTTTGTTCTTGAAAAAGATTGTTCAGCTAGTTGAGCAGTCAAAAGGATGGTCCTCGGTTGATCAAACAGCTGAAAGCGTTCTCATGGGCATTTCTGAAGAAGAATTGTATAATCTCCCTACTGCTGAATATGTTAATCGACGTGGTGGATTCATAAATAGATTATTGACTGTATACCATGTTGCGTTTATTGCTTGTGCGGACCTTAAGGATGTCCAGGTAACTAGTGATAATATCCATTGTTTTTGTTGATATTCTTCTTAATTTTTTTTTATTTTTTTACTGTTATTCCAAATTTTATCTTTATGTTTGCATTTTGTTTTTCCAATTTTGCTTTTGTTTCATAAAACTATCCAGGCATGTGGCTATTAGATCATGCATATTGAACTTGTAATGGTGGTTTTCCTGAACATGGGAAGATAGAGAAACACATGCTACTTGTATGTCGTGCACCATTGGCTTATGTTTATCCACATATTCTTAATTCTTTGTGTTTCTAGTTCTCCACGTATTCTTAATTCTTTGTGTTTCTAGTTCTGTGTTACTTTGCATGGACCATGAATCTGCAATGTCATGTCTTTGTCGTTAGCTTTAAATATTGATTCTTCAAGCATGCTGATACCAGGTCACATTTGTTGTAATAGTTCATGCACCACCTATTTGTAGGTAGATCTTGAAATGTCTTTTGACCTAATAATTTGCTTGTCATTTCGCCCTTTAGTTTGCAATGGGCACTTGATTTCTTCAGTTCTGATGAAATTATGTATAGTGGACTTGATCTTTCCATGGGAATGGAAATTTTCTGTTTTTTTTTTTTTATCTCCTATTGTTTCTGTAATGTTTATTTTTGGCTAGGATGGAAAAAAAAATCACAAACTTTGCATGTTTTCCAAATCAATTCTTTAAGCAATAGCATGTGTGACAGGGTCAGAAGGTAAGATGTGAGTCACCTCTTCTTCAATAATTAACTGCAAGGTAGAATATCGAATCATGCTTTCTGTTTCAGTAAAGGATCCATCTATTTTCTAATCAAAGCATGGGCCTCTAGTCTGGTTGATTTGCTGCTTTTGGTTTACGTGCATATAACTAACAGTTTTTTTTATAAGATAACAGTTTGTGAATAAGTGTGGGTCTTCTGGCTTATCAAAAAAGGATAAATGCAATCTTCTTCTGCATGAGCAGAGATGTATGAGGGATCCTTCAAATCTTTATAATTTGGGTTTTGCATGTTCTGGTAGGCTGCTGAAAGACTCATGGAGATGCTTGAAAAGGATAAGAAAGCTCCTGACGTTTTAATATTGATTCAACTTATGAGGTAATTTGTATTTGATGATCAGTTATGTTAATTTCAGATCAATTTCTAGGCTTATGCCTGCTTTCCACATTTTACATTGCGGTGAGTGAGTACTGAGGTATTGTCAGCAGTACCATTCAAACTTTGACGATAGATTTAATGATCTGATTCCCATATTTCAAAAATTTCTGTGTATTGGAAGTTGACTCGAATATGATCTGAACTGAGTTTTTATCTGAGTCATGGAAGCTTTACTTTTCACCTGGAATTCTGAGCATTTTGGGCCACATCCACAAATCTTTTGGTTGAAAGCATATGTTCATTAACAGAAATCTGGAGTGCAAGATCAGATAAAAATGAATTCCATGTCAGGAAGTCGAACTCTGAATAATTAGACTTCAAGTTGATTCTATATGTATATCTATATAATCATTAGCTGATTATGTATGTATTATAAAAGTATGAAGAACTTAGGTGCTTTACTTTTTTATCCTGTTCTGGACGACCTAAATAAATCTTGTTAAATTTTTTTCAAGATAATCAAACAATTAGAAAACAGGAGTAGTGGAATGTAGCCTTCGTGTGATAGGAGAATTTTCTTAACTAAAACATACCACCCTTTGTCCTAGTAAGCTCTTAGAAGTTTTAAAAAACGGGAGTAAATAATTAATAAAGACTTCTTCTCGTTCCCTAATAACTCTGAGAAGAAGCTCCTTATCTTGGCCACAAGAAAAAGAATCAAGAAAATACTAGAATATGAGTGGAATAAGTTTTTTGAAGCAACAAGAATAGTCGAGCACTGATGCATTCACATATTTGTGTCAAAAGAAAAAATCTTTCCCAATAATGATTTTTTTTTTAATCTTATGCTGTTTCTATCATATGCCCTCATGTCCTCAGTTGTGTTGCTTATTCGTTCCTTTGAACTTTGGAAATGACTGCATAGACATTTCTGGTAATTTCCAAAATGTGCGAAATGGTTTGTTTGTTTCTTTTATCTGTTGAACAATTCCAGACGTTCACGAATGCTCCCTTGAGGGAAATGCCCGAGACAAGATTTTTTATCTTTATTTTATTTTCAAATCAAAACAAAACTTCAATACATATAATTACCAGTAAACAAATAATCTTTTCCTATTTTATTAACTGTGTGACCGTAATTTTGCAATGCATTTATCCCTTCAGATTTTTGTAGGTCCAATTTATTTTAACATGGTGCTATTACGAAAAAGTTGCATTTCTTCTATTATCTGAATTGGGGTGAAATGTATGGTTTCTTATCCATTTCCCTAAAGTTAAATGATTGACACCCTCATGCAGGTGCTATCTTAATGCTGGGGACATAGATCGTGGTCTGAAATTTTTTGAAGACTACATGAATTCGGGTAGACCTCCTATGGTGGAACTATATGTGGTGAGTTCTGAGAACCCTGGTTTAGTTTTGTCTTCATATGAACTAAGAACGTTGGTTTAGTTATGTCTTCCCTTATGAACCATACTTCTAACACATTTATCTCCTGCCTTACTGTCATCCTGCGGGTCAGTGTTTAAAATGGGATGACTTGTATACATTTTTCCTTGTTTTAAAGTAATTTCGTGTAATATCC
>JAOWBN010228854.1:0-12713 GCA_028565015.1 Pinguicula moranensis
TCTTTTCCTTCCTTGAGCTTCTCCTCCGTCACATTGTGATGCTCCTTCACGTGGAATTCGGTCTTCAACTTGCAAATCGATCCGCCGTGGGGCCCAGACTCGATCTTGACCGTGTTGGTGATCTTCTCCAGACCTTCGTGTTCATCCAGGGGATGGCCTTCAAGGACAGTGTATTTAAAGGTCTGGTGTACCTCATCAATCTCGTCGATATGGTGCCTAGCCGTCTTGTGACCAACACCTGCAAGTAAAGAATAAAGCAGGTATCATAGAAATTTTTTATAAAAGTCCGCATGAGGCCTGATAAAGATCACCCTAAAGAAGTGTAATAAGAACTCCTAATCAATGTGAAACTCTTCATGTTCGGTGTAGAAAAATAGGAGTTGGGACTTATGTAGAATTCTAATTGTATCTATAAATAAGTATATCTAGAAGTAGTATTCATTCAAGATTCATCCGTATTTGAAGCTTCAATTAATCTTTTTTCACCTATGGATTGAGATTGTACGGAATGATCCTGAAAGATTAATTGTAGGAAATGTTTGTATTAGGTAAATTCATGAATGCTGATTGCAATACGTCGTCGAGTTTCAGTTATATCGATCGAAAACTGTCAGTCTTGTTTCAATGCCTTCATAAAATACTTAATAGGTAATACCAAGTCTGCTTGTAGGTCAATATTTCATCATAAGTTGAATCAGATTTTTTTTTTTTTTCACAAATACCCTAAATCCTAACCTCTTAAGGTAATTTGGGTACAGTATTAACTATATATTCAAAATATACTTTTATTAAAAAACTACCTTCGCCATAATTGATCAACTTAACAGACCCCGCTCGTCCGTCCCCTTGGACATTCTGGATGCTCTTAAATGCCTCCGGCAGCGCCTTTGGGAGGATACTGTCAGCGTCGAGGATGAAATACTTGAAGAGCTTCTCCGGAGAGATGGAAGTATGAACTTCATCTTCGTAAGCAATCAAACTCATGTTGTCAGAGGAGTTGAGAAAAACAAACAAAATATCACCTTTGCTCTTTCTTTGGCTTGTATTGGTGAGGAATTGTGTAACACAGAAGCTCCTATTTATAGTGAATAAAATGGGTTTTCTAAGGATTACTAGTCTGATCATATTGCCACCAGTCACCACGTCCTCTAGGAAAAGTCTGGTTTGGCAATAGGAAATATTATATTCTAAAGTTTGAATTATTCAAAATATATATTATATTCTCAATTGGATTTGTTTTTAATATTTATAGCTAACCCAGTTTCAAAATCAGACAGCGCACGGACTGCGTTAGTAAATATTTAATGCAATGGGCACATTAATTTTTTTTATATGTGCCTTTTATATTCTTTAAATTGGATTTTGTAAAGTTTCATATTAAATTTATAAAAAGTAAATACTATAAAGAAAGATTTCTTGTTTTCAGCCCACCAATCCTGACCAGTAACCTCGCTCACGTTTGTCAAAAAGAAAGGTAGGTGTGGAATAAGATATTCATGCATATATTTTTTGAATAATTTTTACTCGCATAGGGCATATCCTAATTAAGAGAAAAGAAAAAAGAGAAAGTATATTGTTATTATTATTTGTTTGTACGGTTTACAAAAGGAAAAGAACATCTCCTTAATTCTCACTTATTTTTGTTTGTTAAATCCTTATTTTCATTTATGATAATAATAGAAAGTCTTTACTTATCCCAAAAAAATAAATAATAGAAAGTCTTTTGGGGGCAATGTGTAATTATAATCGTTTAATTGCAGCATATGGAAAACCAATATAATATTAGCAACGACTCCGTTCTGTCCAATCTCACGATCAGCACAATCACAGCAATGCTGCCAAACTTAGGGTGTGTTTGGTAGCCGGGTTGTAGGTGGTTTAACCTGATTTTTGTCGAGTAATTCGGGTTTGCCTGGCGTTTGGTATCACATCTTCCAATCTGTCAGCCCAACGGATTACTCATGGGACAAGGACAAACCCTGGCAAAGTTGGGCAAAAACATAAAATTTAATCTCACCATCATGGCACAACTTAACCCGTACATATGAAATACCCTTTTTATCCTTAATTTTCACAATATTTACGTTAATAGTTAACTTAACCAGATAAATTAAATAAATTAATATAATAATTTAGATAAATTTAATTAATTAATACAATAATTTAAATTAATATAATAAATTAAAAAAAAATTAATATAATAATTTAAATAAATTAAAGTAATTGATATAATAATTTAAATAAATTAAATTAATTGATATAATAATTTAAATAAATTAAATTAATAAATATAATAGTCAAAATAAATTAAATTAATTAATATAATTATCAAAATAAATTAAATTAATTAATATATTAATTTAAATAAATTAAATTAATAAATATAATAATTTAAATAAATTATATCAACTAACATAATAATTTAAATAAATTAAAATAATTAATATAGTAATTTAAATAAATTAAATTACTTAATTAATAATTTAAATAAATTAAATTAAATAATATAATAATTAATAAATTAAATAATATAATATAATATAATAATTAATAAATTAAATTAATTAATATAAAATTTTAAATAAAATTAAAGTAATTTTTTTAATATAAGTAAGGGCATATTAGTAATTTAAGTTAGTAATCCGTGTAGGAGTGAGTAATCCATGTTATGAGGGACGACTACCAAACACCTTAAACTAACTACAGAAAAAAATTGAATGTCCCCTACCAAACGCATCTACCCGTGTTAGCCTCACAGTAGTCCGCGAACCTGGTTTACTCCTACCTAGCTACCAAACACACCCTTACAAGTCGGTGAGGAAGAGAGAATTTTTATGACATTGCATTTTGTTGATGTGGTCATTCTACCCCTGTCTACCTGGCGCGCAGATTCCAGGTCAAGTACAGTCCCTCACTCACCCTCCCTACTATACTAAACCTAAAAGATACTTGTGCTTTTTTAAAATAAAATCGTCGCACATTATGGCTGGGAAGCCTTAACATACAACAAGTTTCACACCTATTATGATTTACAATCTCTCTCAGCCTAAAATGAGGTAACCCCCATTTTTCGAGTCTAAGCATTCCCATTACATTTTTGGGAAGGCTAGCCATGTTGTTGAATCTTTGAGAAATTCCAGCCGCCCTTTGTTTTGCCAAAAAGTCCGCTATACCGGTGGCCTCGCAGAATTGGTGGCTCACTTGAACTCGAAGTCCTGCTTTTGCTTCTTGGAATTCCTCCCAGAAGTCCCATAAATACCAAAGGTGGCATGAATTGCCTCGGATCCATCCTGCCAACAGAGAAGAGTCCATTTCTAAAATTATGTCATGCCAACCTTCAGTTTTGCAGATGCGCAGTTCGGCAGTCGCTGCCCTTAGTTCTACCGCATTATTTGTATCTTGTCCCAGAGTAACAGAAAAGGCTGCAAGACAGTCTCCCATTGCTGTTCTGGTGATCCCACCTTCTCCAGATGGACCCGAATTTCCGAGACTACTTCCATCAGTGTTAAGTTTGATCCATCATGTTGGAGGTTTCTTCCATTGTATGATTCTAGCTCGCCTTTGCTTTCTTCTTTTTACTTTGATGCCTAGGTTGCTAAGTAGGAGGTTGTCATGTACCTGCAATTTAAATGAAATGTTAGAGGATTTAGCAACGAAGCAGATCAACCTGCGTACCTCCATCCATATTTGATTTGCACTTTTCTTGCTATCTTCAAATCGCGCTCTGCACCTGTGGATACACAAACACCATGTTAAAATTCCTTGAATTATAGATGCAATGAAACCTTTCAAACCTAACCGCGTTGCCATAGTAATCCATTGTATTATGCGGCTTCTCCAGGAAATGGAATTGCCAAAATTAGTAATGTTTGAAGCCTTTCCCCGACATAGTTGCTGCCAAGGAACTAGTAGAAAGAATGTGATCAAGTGTCTCCTGCTGTGGAGACACGCAGCATTGACACGATGATACTAGAGATATTCATTTTTTAATGATCAAATCATCAGTAGGAAGGTTGTGATGCCATAAGGCAACCTTTGGCGGTAGTGCTTTGCTCCAAATGATCGAATTCGCTTGTAATTATGAGGAGTGCTCTCTTATATTTTCCCAGGCCGTCTTAAGAGTGAATTTTCCATCTGCTCCTGGCCTCCACACCACTATATCCTGTTCAGCTTCAAATATAGGAGGTTTCACATCCATAATGAGTTCAGTGATGTTCACTCCAACATGTTGCTCGAGTTCTTCATGATTCCATTGTCCTTCCACGGTGAAGTCCAATATCTTGGTTGCCTTGTTGATAACCTGTTGAACATGGACTGCTAAATAACCAGAAGCCAGCCAGCGATCAAACCAAAACGAGGAGTTACCTCTTTTGATAACAATCTGCACATTCCCCATGACCTCCTGCTTCATAGACATAACTGCTTTCCAGAATTTAGAATATGTGCGCCTGAGTTGTCTGTCCATTATTTGCTCTTGATGGACGTATTTGGCATGGAAAAACCGTGCCCATAAGCTCTGCTCAGAGAGGAGTTTGAAGCACCACTTCATACTCATGGCCTTTTGGATTTCAGAGAGGTATCTAACTCCTAGGCCGCCTTCACTTGCAGGTTTACAGATTAACTTCCAGACTTTCCAATGCATCTTGTGGTGACCATCTCTTTGCCCCCAGAAGAAATTTGCTAACAATCCGTGTATCCTGTTAATGCTGCATTGCGGCAGTGTCAGGGAAGCCATAATGTGAATAGGCATACTCGCCATAACGTGTTTCACCAGAATTAGGTGACCTGCCTTAGGGATCAGCTGTCCCCTCCAGCCAGCTATCTTGTTTCTAATTCTTTCAATAAGTGGTTCGAGCATTTGGCTTGTTAGACGTCCAGCATTAAGAGGTGCTCCAAGATATTTCACAGGGAAAGAGCCTTCTCTGGATCCAGTGATTCTTTTTATTTCATTCAATCTGGATAGACTGATGTATTTAGAAGCATAAACAGCCGACTTCTCCTTGCAGATACTCTGACCTGACCAGATACAGTAGTTCTCCAGCAATTTAACCATTGTTTTGATAGAGCGTATGTCGCCACTGACAAAAATCAGAATGTCGTCAGCATACATCAAGTGAGAAATAAGAGGAGTGCCAATCGCTTGATGAAATGGCTTGACATAAGGAGCCCAACAGTTCGACATTGCATCAATTTATTTGTTGATCTCGAATCAAACAAGACATATCATAAAAGAAGAACCTTTAGTAAGAAACATGGTACAGAACATAATGCATAAATGTGTATATGTTATGTATATCTTACAATGATGGCCATTTAGAGTACCCAGATATCTTACAATGATGGCAAACGAAAGTTAAAACCAAGTAAGATAGTTTTAAACAGCTTATGGCTGCAAACGGGGTGGCAGAGAGAAAAAAACGAAAGGAGGCTTACCGGCAGGCGAAGTCAGAGGCGAAAAGAGCAGTATCAGAAGCTAAAAGCAAGGCTTACGAGGATATGTACAAGAGACTGTACACGAAGGAGGGTTCATAGGATATGTATAAATTGGCAAAAGCCCAGGACCGCAGGAGTAGGGATATTGACACGGTCAGGTATATAAAGGTTGATGAAGGAAAAATTCTGCTGACCGACAGAAGAATTAGAGACAGGTGGACGGGATACTTCAACAAGTTGTTTAACGAGTCGCAAGAGTATGATAGCACCTTAGGGGAAGGAGAGTTGGAGCGAAGGCCGGAAAATAGACTTTGTGTTAGGCAGATAACGATAAGGGAGGTGCAGGAGGCTCTTAGCAAAATGGAAATAGTGAAAGCAGTAGGGACGGATCAGATACTTGACGAGTGGTTAACGCACCTTTTTAACGTCATACTACAAAAGGGACAGATGCCTGACGAGTGAAGAAGTAGTGTAGTAGTACCGCTATACAAGAAACAAGGGGGATGTGCAACAGTGTAGTAACTACCAGGGAATTAAGCTCCTGAGCCATAAGATGAAGTTGTGGGAGAGAGTTATTGAACGTGGGCTGCGGGAAGAGGTGAACGTGAAAGATAACCAATTTGGGTTTATGCCCGAAAGGTTGACGATGAAGGTAATTCATCTACTGAGACAGCTAATGGAGAAGTACAGAGAACGTAAGTGGAGTTTCCATATGGTCTTCATAGACTTAGAGAAGGCGTATGATTCTATTACGAGAGAGGTGATTTGGGAGTGTTAAGAAACCAAGAATGTCCCGTGGATGTATATGAGGGCTATGTATGAGAGCACAAAGACTAGTGTGTGGACCCCAATAGGAGATACTGAGTATTTTACGGTGAACACAGGATTGCATCAAGGTTTGCTCTAAGTCCGTTTCTTTTTGCGGTGATTATGAATGTACTCTCCCAGGATATACAAGATGAGATCCTATGGTGTATGTTATTTGCAGATGATATTGTCTTAGTAGCAGAGACAAAAGAGGAGGTCACCATTTTGGCCAATCATGTTTGCGCCTACATTCCTCTATAGATGTAGGTTCAATATCCTCGTTCTCTTTCATTATATCGCATGCAATATTATAAACAAAATATCATCGACGTTTGTTTCATCTCGATTCCATCTTTTCCTGTTACGACATAATTTATGGAGATCTCCTCATTTTTAGGCACCTAAATTTCTTCATTTATGTCATTTGACTATTTAGGAGTATTACAGATCTCTTCTGAATATTTTATTTCCTCTTCTTGACCATTTTCTATGTTTGCTCCTTTTCGTTTTTGAGGTTTTTTTATCTTTGGAACCGACTGGTCTTCCACGCTTCATGCGTGATTTAGAATCATTTGCTGTAGAAATTTGTCATTCTGGGACATTACGTTTAATTGGATCATTTACAGCTGGTATATGAAACTTGGTTACCGTCTTCAGGTCGGTAAGCGCATCTGGCAATTTATTTGCTAAATTTTAAAAATGAATAATCTTATGAACTTCAAGTTCACATTATCTAGAATGAGGATCAAAATGTGATATTGAAGATTCATGCCAAGATATTGTCTTTTTCAACTGTTTATTTTCTCCCCCTAATGTTGGAAAAATTTATTTATCAAAATAACAATCAGCATATCTTACTGTAAATGAATCTACAGTTGATGGTTCTAAATATTTAATTATCGAGGGAGATTCTAATCCAACATATATTCTCATCTTCCTTTGAGGACCTATTTTTGTACGTTGTGGAGAAGCAATTAGTACAAATACCGCACATCTCAATATTCTTAGATGAAAAATATTTGGTTCTTGACCATAAATCATTTTGAGGAGAAATTATTATAACTTGTTGGCCTAATACGAATAAGTGTTGCCGCATGCAAAATTGCATGCCCCTAAGCATATACGGGGAGTTTAGAATGCATAAGTATTGAACTTACAACAGGATATTCAATGGTTATCCCAATTGACATACAAAAGTCGTTGAAGACATGTGATAAAAATTCATCAGCATTACCTAGGCGAATTTTCTTTATTGGAAAATCAGGGAAATAAGCTCGCAAGCGAATTATTTGTGTAAGTAATATTGCAAAAGGTAAATTGCGAGTAGATAGTAAGCACACGTGCGACCATCTGGTTGATGCATTAATCAGAACCATAAAATATCTAATTGGTCCGTGCGATGGGTGTATAGACCAACATATGTTTCCCTGAATTATTTCCCAAAATGTAGGGTTCTCATATCCAACTTTGTTTAATGAAGGCCTTATAATCAATTTATCTTGAGAGCAAGCAGCACATGAAAATTCACTGGTTTGAAAAATCTTTTGATTTTTCATTGAATGATCACGCGCATTGTCTATAATTTTTTGCGTCATAAATGATCCGAGATGGCCCAACCGGTCATGCCAAACTTTGAAAGTTTTAGTAGCCTTTAAACTTTCAACAACATAGACTTCCACCATTCTTATTGTTGTGTAATACAACCCAGAGGACATTACAAGCAATCCTTCTAAGATACATTTGTTACCTAAAATAATTGATGTAATGCATAAGCATTCTTAATCTTTTTCATTTATAGTCTCGATATGATATCCATTTCGGCGAATATCTTTAAAAATCAATAAATTTCGTAGAGACTTAGATGAGAATATAACATCATCAATTGTGATGTTTGTCCCTTGTGTTAGTACAATCTGTGCTCTTTCGAAGCCTTCAATTAATTTTGCACTACCAAATATTGTATTAACATACGCTTACCTCATACATAGGAAAATAAAATATTTTTATTATTATTGTTGTGTGTTGTTGCACTGTCTGCGAGACATGCATCTTCCTCATTTGAATTGGATTAATCTATAGTTATCTTCAATAAATAAGTATAAATAAGAAATAATTAACAAAATCAAATTTATAATAAAGTAACAATTACAAAATAAAGCATAATAGTGAAAACCAAAAAAAATACAAAAACTTAGATATTTTCGCCATTATTCATAGGATCGGGGTGGACAGGAAAATCAGCAATATCTAAATGTGTCACATCAAATTTGTCATGGAGAAAATCATCTTGACCAAGATTCATCTCTACATTCGTCATTGGATTTTGAACAAAGTTTGTCTCCGCATTCTTCCCTTTAACTTTTGAAGCTTGATAAAATTCTACAAGGTACTTTGGCGTACGACAAGTACGGGTTCAATAATTGTTCATCCCACATCAATGACAAACATTTTCTACATTCTTGTTGCCATGGATTCTTTGTTACGTCCTTGCAGATTTTCATTTTTCTCTCACTTCTGGTGGTTATTTATATTATTGGTATTATTGCAGCGCGAGTAAGGATGATTTCCCTGATTTTCACGTCCATGATGGTGGGGGCTTTGATTATATGTATTCGCATTCACTTCCGTGAATGGAGCAGAACCACTGGGGCGTGATTGGTCATTTTTTATTAGCAACTCATTATTTTGTTCAGCCACAAGAAGACGCGAAATCAGTTTGTAGTACTTCTAAAATCCTTTTCACGGTATCGGTGCCTAAAGGTTTTGTCCATATGACAGATCTGACCTTATCCGTTGCGCAGACTACAACAGTATTTTTATATAAATGTTGTTTAAAACAGCAAATGGAGAACATTTTCAAAAGTCAATTCCTCGCGGCAATAGAAAAACATTTACTAATGGGTCATCGACCGATCATTTGGTCAAAGTTCAATAACATGTTGGGGATATGGGGCGGAGCTCGGAGTTGATAGGAGGTGGGCCAAATTTTTAAGGTTTGAACAGATTGGGTCCGATCGGACCAGTTTAAGCTACAAAAAAAATTCAATTTTTTTTTCTTCAGATTTGAGCAGAAGATATAAGAAAATCCAATAAACTTTATATGAATTTCTGAAAGTACGTTGTTCAATAAAAATATACCTCATACATCTGAATTTTTTTTGTATTTGATCGATGAAATCCACAACGTACCAAGTATATTTCCAACTAAGTTGGGGTCGGGGGGTCAGATATACGCGGCCTTACCCTTATAATTATACAATGAGGTCATTTCCGTTGCGACCCAATATGCATTGCGCCATTTGATATTTTGAGTTCCAGCAACTTTACTAAATAGAAGCACTAGAATTTAATAGAATCATTTTGCTCTAGTCCACTATTAGCACTGCTAAAAGAATTGTCAATGATGACTCTTTCAGCTCCATTTGATCGATGGAATATTTAAAATAAAAAAAATTCAATTTTTTTTTTACTGATCAAAGTTTTCAATTTAAGAAATAGATTTTTTTAATTACAATCTCAAAAATAAATATATTTAAAAAAAATAAATAAATATATATATATATTAAAAACTGTTCAAAAAAATATTAAACAAATATCTATTAAAAATTATTTCTTTAATAATACTAATAATATAATGTAAATGGAGCATTCATGTTACGCGCTCTAGTAGTTGATCCACTCACTTTTAAATTTTGAAATGAGGATTCGAAACTCATGTATACCAATATTTTGATTTTTATATTTAAAAAGACGCGGGATTCGAACCACTGACTCTTATAATTGAAATCTTATAACTCAACCAGTTGAGCTACACGGTTTTTATATATATGTTTAAAACAAATATCTATACATTATCAAGGGGAGCTAAATTAACAAAATTAAAAAAATTATATGTAAATTTGTTTATTCCAGGTGGGACCATGACCCTCGGTTCCCACTGCTTCCGCCATTGGGGACCCACCAATATGATGCCTTGTAACTTGACGGCTTCAACACCCGCATTTTTAACAAAATAAAAAGTAGAGAAACGAAAATGAAAGGTTATGCTAAAAGTTAGGAAAAAAACTTTATACCTAAATAATTTTAGAGAAGTTGTTAAAAACAATAGCTTATTTAGTGACTATGTCAGATCATTGCCATAAATAAGTATGGTTTATACAACCAGCACAGAGTCGCACTGTGTCGGATCATTGCCCATTAATTGTTAGACAAAGTGGCATAGATTAGGATCCAACAACTTTTAGGGTTCCGATTTACTGTCAGGAAGATAAAACGTTCAAGAAGATGGTGGCACGTGAATGATAATTAATGAAATTCAGTGGCTGTGATCTTATGTGCATGTGGAATTCAGATTTTAGTTAATTGTACTTATTACCTTTTGTATTAAACTCCTTATATATGTTTGAACTAAATAATAAAATCACTTCTTTCCAAAAATCTTTTGGGTATCAGAGCAAACCTAACCCTAATAAAACTGTTGCTCCCTCTCTAACTAAACCGCCTCCCCACCAACCTCTCCACCTGCCGCTGTCGTCACTTCCCACCTCGCAGAACATTGTTGCCTTCAATCTTTAGGCCAGTTCGGTTGCAGATCTGACTTTATGGGCTCTCCTGCGATGGATAAGAGCCTCCATTCTCTCTTTATTTGTCCGTGGGTGACCGAGTGTTCGGTCTCCACTGTCTAATCCACCGCTATTATTTGGCGAATTGCGTGTACTTGTGGTAGTCCACCAGCCGTAAGCTCTCATCACTTTTTTTGTACTAATCTCCTATATGTGATATCATGGGATACTCAGAAGTCTATTACTTCTCGCCCAGACTTATCTCTCACACCCAATGCGTCAGCATAGCGTGTTACTAGTGTATTGTTGGAAAAAAATTTCATCCGTGGTCTAATTTTCCTAAGCTCTTTCTCGGAGGCAACACAAGATTGTATGGCTCCTTGGCAAGGAGAAGTTTCTAGACGAATCCTGTTGGTATTAAATACGAGGGAGTAAAATACAATTAACAAATCTTCGTACTTATTTAAACCTGAGGATTTCTATTCAATAAATAATTTTTCCATTTTACAATAGGGTATCAGAGCCAAGTTGAAGAAATCTCAAACCCTAAAATCCATTCCTGCCTCCAACCACTTCCGCGTCATTTCCTTCACCGCCACCCGAACCTTTCAAAAAACGTAGCTCACTTCATATTGTCCCAGATTCGTCGCATAAATGGCCATTTTCGGCCACCTACCGTGGCGTACAACCTCTGTCGAAAAATGCAACTTGCGGAAGTTTTCATCATTTTCGAGCGCATTCAGTATTAGAAGCTCCGGCCACCACCACGGTCGAGTTCACTGTGAGAGCTTCCTGCAGTTGTTCGCATGCCCGCGCATAGCCACCACACGTTGTCACCGCCATCACGCGCTGCCACATCGCCGTCAGAGATTTAAAACAAAATCTTCATCTCAGGTCACTCTTCGTATCTGCCTTATTGGTTTTTATTGATTCCGTGCCGTTTGATGTATATTGATGTTTTATCAAATATGGTGAATTGTTTGATTGAATTGATTGTATTTGCCTAAACTTGAATATCCAGTTAGGCATTGTGTGAAGTTGTTTTGATTAAGTATTGATGGTTGGATGTTGATACGTATGGATTGTTGTGTGGATGTGTTGGAGCGTGGGGGATCGTGTTGTGTGAGTCATGTTGTTGCTGTGATTGGTTGTGATTGGATCTATTGTGTGTGAGATGATAGGGACAGATAATAGTGTAGTTAAACAAAGATGAGAGGTTATAGGAAAACTCAATCCTAAGGTGCTCAGAGCTGTGGTTGGGCTCATACAAGGAGCGAATGCCTCAACCTCGATCGTTGTTCCTGTTACTGCTCCGATCAAGCTTGATCTTCCTTGGATAGATTTAAAACTTGATGGATTGGCTACATGTTTTAGTTTGTCTCGTAGGATTGAGACCATCTTAGTAAGGAGGAGCCTGGACGACTACCTGAGGGAGTGTGAGTCGGGGAGTGACATCTCTTCCACTATGGAGTGAAAAATTACCCATGCTCAGCTATGTATCTGTTTTTTGATCTCGATGACTACATCTGTTGCTTCTACTGTGAATGGCCTTAGCTTGGTGAGTGAGATGTGGGCTAGGCTGAAGACTACCTATTCCGGAACAAAAAAACAGATGAGGGTATTTTAGCTTCAGTTGGAGATCAATGCGGAATTCCAGGGGGAGAAGTCTATTCAGGAGTATTCTATTTACCTGAAGTGATTGTGGGCTGAGATGGATCACTATGACCCTTTTGTTGGATCTAACGGGCCGATTTCTAAAATTTTCGAAGATGTTCAACTTTGAACCACAAGTTGAAATCGAACCCAAACATATGGAGTTTCACAATTTGAGCCTACTACTCAAATGATCCATAATATACATATACAAAACTCAAGGAACAAAATGATTTTCATCATCCAGTATACATGAAA
>JAOWBN010228865.1:0-12711 GCA_028565015.1 Pinguicula moranensis
ATGCGTTGTAGGTGTTTGTGAAAAGTCCGCTGTTGTCCGAGAATATGTGGCCACTGGACGTGGAAGAGGTGGTGTTTCCTGTGATAGTGGTTGAGGGAGGGAGGAGGCCGTCAGATGCCGGCACGGCGGAAGCTGATAAAGGTACTCTTGTTGGTGTCGGCTGCGGCGTTGGAAGGTGGACAGTCTGATTCTCCGGTAATTTAACTGGCAAAAAGAATGGGTGAGCTGTCAATGGATAGTGAAGAGAAAAAGCTGCGAGCTTCTTTTCTGATTTCAAAAGGAGAAGTTCTTGACGTTCAATCAAAAGGGTAAATTTAGAAAGTAAATAAAGTAGGATTTCAACCAAAAAAGCACGATTTCCATTTTTTTACAATCATAAACGCTATTGGAAAAACAGGTCCAAAAATAGCTTCTTCAAAATGCTTATTGGGGTAGCAACTTCTTCAAAATGCTTCAATGAAACTGCTTAAAACAAGTTTCAGAATGCACAATTTTCCAAAAAAACAACAACCTAAAACTTCTCAAATTCTTAATAAAGTGCTTTTTAGCTATTTTCACCAATGTCTTGAAAGTAATGATCCTTGCAACGCGGAAATGACCGCCCCCACCCCAATTTCTTTTTAATTTCTCAAGTACATGTTTTCTGGAAAAACAAACAAATCAATTTTCACACTGAATTAATTAACTGGGGTGAACAAAATATCGATGTGGATCCCATACCGAAAACTGAATTTTCGGTATTGGTTTTAATTCCAAAAACAATAACCAATTTAAAAATCATAACCAATAAAAAAAATGTATTTTTTTTTATTTTTTTCATTAGTTTTTCATTTTTTGAGTTATTCGATAAAAACCAATAAGAAAAAATTTCGGTATTTCAATTTTCAGAATTGGTTTCTGTTTCTAAAATCTCAATTTTGCAAAATCAAGCACCCATCAATTATTCTAGCGCACGAATCTACTGCACATGAACTGCGCACGAACATGAAAAATAATCGTTTTGCCCCTATATTAAATAGGAGCACAGTATTTAACATTAGGGCAAAACGATCATTTTCTTTCGTGCCCAGCGCAGTTCGTGCGCAGCGCAGTTCGTGCGCAGCGCAGTTCGTGCGCAGCGCAGTTCGTGCGCAGCGCAGTTCGTGCGCAGCGCAGTTTCCCAATTATTCACATGTAAATCAAACGTTCACCTGAACTTTGAACGGACATTCCAGGCAACAGAACGCCGTCGGAAGGAGTTGTCCGCGGCGACGGCGGACTTGAATCCGTCGGATGTGAATGCACCACTGCCGGCGCAACCGTGTGAACCTTCAAATCTCCTTCTCCGCCTGTAACAAGCGGAGGCTGAGCCCTAACACTCTCCTGCGCCAATGCATCACAGAACGCCCTATGCGTAGTAAAACTATCACTCCTAACAAAAATCAAAGAACAAAAAATATCTCAGACAAAAAAAAACCCAACAACTCCCATCTCTTAAACCATTTCAATTCAATCTCCACCTTGAAAACAGAGTTCCACATGCACATCGATACTCCCTCATCCCACAAGTCTTCATATGCGCTTTCCAATCCGACTGTACCGCGTACCTCTTGCAGCACCGCTCACAATCATACTTCTTTTCGCCGTGTTTCCGGCAGAAATGTTTCTTGATTCCGGTCAGATCGCCGAGCGCTCTCGCCGGGTCATGATGAACGCAGCCCTGTTCCGGACACACATACACGCGCTTCTTCACTTCAGTCCCCGTCCTCTGCCGGAGCTTCCACGGCAAGTTGTGGCCACGCCGGTGGAGCTGCAGATTCTGGTCCCGCTGGAAACCCTTGCTGCAGATCTCGCAAACGAATCTGTTCTTCTCCATTAGAGTCTTCGGTGATAACGTGATAACTTCCGCATCTGGATCTAATTGAAAAAGAAGAAAAGGAACAGAGCCAATCAATTTACTGTTCGGAAAATGAGAATTTCAAGTTGTGTTGAGTTTTTTTACCAGGCATTCCAGGGAGATTGCGCTTCTTCCTGATAGGCAGAGTTCTTTCTGAAAGATGATCATCCATCTCCGCTCTGGTTAGTTGCTTTTCTCTTTCAATGGAGCCTGAGAAGAAACTATTTGATCAGCCGCCATTAAAACCTATTTCTTTCAACAGTGAATCGGTTGACGAAGTAAAACGAGTCCAGAATTTAATGCTCTTCCTTCCAGTGTAAGAATAAAATAAAAATTGACGCCGATTACTTCATCGGAAATTAAGCGGAAACCTAAAGCACCGCTTAGCTCAGGTGCTCGCCACTGCAACGTTTAACACACGGCGGCGCTTCAACTGATTGAAAAGTTGTAAAGATAATTGAGCGTAATTTCATGTGTCGTGAGGAGCAGAGCAGGGAGACTGGAGAGTTGTAGTGTGAAGTGTTAACCATGGTTTTGTTTTAACCGCGGTTGAGAAAGACATGTCCAGGTCCTGCTCATCAATTTAATTGAATCTGACTGTCCACGTGGCCGTGTCTGCATGACTGGACACTTGTCGGCGAAAATCACTTGCCTGTCTGGACATCAACCATGGGGTTGAGAAAGTGAAAAATGATATACCGCACGAAAAACGGCGCACGAAAAGGCAAGGAAGAGTGCAAATGATCAAAATACCTCGTGTTGAATAATGTACAGATTTCTCAAAGTGAAAAATGAAAAAAAAATCCTCTGTCGGACTTAACATTTTGGTTCTCGATTGCCGAAATGTCGATTCCAATTTATAAAAAAAATAAAAAATTGTAACTTAAATTATCGGCTAAGCTAGTTGTCAAGTTAAGCCAATTGACGATATGGTTGACAGTTTGTCTATTTTGATGACCTGTTTATGGTCTCACAATTTCGGTCAGTTTTATAATGTAGGTTAATAATATTGTTGTAATCTCAGGTTGTAATAAATTTTGATTTTGGTTGACGTTATTTTTTTTTAAAATTTTTATTATTATTTTCTTTGTGTTTAGTTCAAATTTAACTTATAATTATAAATTTATAAACATAAAAATTTATAAAGTTATAAATTATAAAATTTATAAAATTATAAATAATAAAATTTATATTAACTTAATAACTTATATAATTTATAAATTATATTAACTTATAAAACTTAATAACTTATATACTTGAAAAATATTTATAAAGTTAGAATTTAAGATTTGACTGTCGGTTCTACCGGTTTGACCACATGTCAAACCACCAGACATGGTTTAGATGGTTTGATCGGTGATATTTTATTTTTTATTATTAAAATTTTTTTTGGCCGATTCCGACTGGTTGAAACCTCCAAAAAATCGTCGATTTTTTTTATTAATTTTTTTTATAAAATCGCCGATTTTTAAAATCTCTGATTTCAAACCTTTGACTTTTGATTTTCAAAACGCCAAATTTTTGGGTCCGATTGTTGTCGATTTCTTGGTTAATGGTTAAGAATGTTCATCTCTAGTAACAGATGAGATGAGTGGGGTGAGCAAAAATTTATCGCTTTTTAGTGTAAACGGGATACCAATATTAAAATCCAATTTTTTGACAATTTTCGATAATATGGTTTGGTTTTGATTACCAAAAGGTGTCATCAAAAATTTTTGGTAAGAATTTGATTATTACCGATTCAGAAATGATAAAATGATAATCCAATAAGTTTATTTTTTTTTATAAAAAATTTTTTACTAAAGAAAACCGTTTCTCTACCTAATAAGGTTGAAAATAGAATTTGAGTAAAATGAGTAAGTCGAGTAGGGTATTTATAAGCATCAGGGGGAAGATTCTTGTATAAAAGCAATGTGGGACAAATGCAAGTTGATTTTGAACTTCACTACACTTTTCAGTTTATTGCAAATGCTTTTGATGTGAATGTCCAAGCCTACAAGCGCATTATTGATCCCTTGTAGAACATGGGAGGAACAATGACGCGTGCAATGACCAAAAGGATGAACGAAGCACTGACTACATTGTTGGGAGGCGTTAGAAAGCAAGAGGAAGTCAAACGAGAAGCTCCAACGCCATGGGTCAATCCGTTGCAATGCTGAAAGAATCAGGGGTGTCCCAATGAGTCTTACCCTAGTTGGATTTTAACATTCTAAAGAGTCATACCCAAGTTAGACTCTCTTGTTTTGAGCCGTCTCAAAGAGTCTGACCAAAGTTGAACTCTCCCATTTCGAGGAATCTAGTGCTAGTTGTACTCTGCCAACCAAAAGAGTCTCATCCAGGAAGAGAACACGTGCAAAAAAATAAAGAGGGGGTCGTGGGCCCCAAGGAGATTGGTCGAATAAGATGTTACATTTATTGTTTATTCTTATTATTTTCTAAATTTAGGCAAGATAGAGTTTAATTTGCTTTGGATACTCTTAAAAATGGATAAGATAGAGTTTACCTTGTTTTGAATATTCTCCAAATTAGATAGTTTAACTTATTTTGGATTCTCAAATTTAGAAATTAGGGTTCTAGTCCAAGATTACTTCTTTGGCTATGAAAAGGCATGTAATGGTCGAACCATACATCCAATTTTAATGAATGATTTTATGTTATGAACTTGAGAGGAATCTCTTTATTCTTCATTCTTTATTATGAAGAAAACTAGGTTGCATGCATCTTAGAATTAATGTAAATATTGACTTATGATTTTTGTGTTGATTATAAAGTAGATCCTCGAGTAGGCGTTCGATTTAGTCTCTGGTTTACATATGTTTCTTGCGTAGTTTTTGGCTAGGGGTTGATGTTCCATGTTTAATTGGGTTTCTACGGCATAACATTTTTGGTCCATCTTCATTATTTCCATCGAATTTATTCTAAATTTTATCTGCTTTGTTTTGATCAATTGTTATCTTTGGTGCACTCGTGTGTTTCGTTGTTGCAATAATAAGTTCTCAACTCCACGTTTATATTCAGCTTATGAAAATTCACATCATTGTTATCAGAGCTTTGGTTGGAATTATTCTTACTAGGAAAATTTTGAGATTCCTGTTCTATTTTGAAAATCCTAATTGTTTCCTGATTTTTCAGATCTGCTCGAAAAAAATATTGTCGCCCCCTTTCAGTCCAAAACTTGTCAGGAGTTTATCTTCGAGATTCATCTTTAAGGACCTCTTATTTTTCGATTCCATTTTCAGTTTTTGAGTCCTTGTAGGGTTATGCTTGACACAGAGTTTTTAAGAAATATATATATATATATATATTATTTTACTCAAAAAAATTGATAAAAAAATCTTGTTGGTTGAGAATTCATTGTCTTCCTTTCCAGAAGTGAGATTCGGGTTTTTTGGAGTAGTTTTCGTAATTTTTTGAGTGTTTTTCATTAAAGTACATCCTGATTTGCATTGAGTTCTTTTTTCCGAGAGTCATCTATAGTACTTTACTGACCGTGTTTCTTGTTTGATATTCATCCATTAATAGCTCTTTGTATCCTAATTCTCATTGTATTTGAATTGGAATTTGAAATTACAAAGATTGTGATAACAACGAGTGAACCCGTTCCCTCACTATATTCTAGACATTTTTTGAGAGGAATTAAGAGAGTGAGTTTTGGGGGTTACATATGGGAAAATGAGTTCTAACTAACTTCATTTTCTAATCTTGTTTATTGTTTATAATGCAAACCATGTCAATAGCCAAGAACGATGAGAGTAACGCAAAGGATGATGGAAGTTTGACTTCTACTGTGCTAGAGGACCGTCTAGCCGCAATGGAGGAGAGGTCTGGCCATTTGGAGGTTCACCTTGAGACCTTGATTTTGCGACATGGCGGAACTGTGAGCCAAAAATTCCGCAGAAGAGCCACAAATTTGATACATAATGAGGGAGGCGCCGACCCCCCTTCGAGACCATAATCATGGACCATTGAAAAAAGAGCCAGAATGTTGGCGTGGAGGTTGATAGTGATGATCGTGCTGATGTTAGAGGCCAGTTCGAGGATCGAGATTCGTGAGAAACATTAAGTAGATAATTATGGATTTCCAAGGCAACCATGACCTTGAAGCTTTCTTGGAGTCGCAGGAACAAATAGAGCACATCTTTGAGGTCCATAACTTTTCAGCAAGTGTTAAGGTAAAGTTGGCTATTTCTGAATTTAAAAGTTACGCATTTACTTGGTTGAGAAATTTGAGGCAAAATAGGGCTCGAGATTTGGAGCCACCGATTTGAGACTTGAGTTGCCCTTATGGTTCATATGAAGAAAATTATGTTCCTAGTTCATATGTTCGTCAGTTGAGAGGGCAGTTGAAGGCAGGGGTAGAAGAAGATGTTGAATCAGCCAAGGCTAGATTCATTTATGGCCTCAACCAGAATATTTGGCATCAATTAGAGAGGTACGTTCCTCTCTGCCATGGTATTGAAGAATTGGTATCCTATGCAGAGATGATTGAGCGACAGTTCTGGGAATCAGCTGCTAATTATGCAAAAATTTTTGTATTTGCCAAAGAAGTAGTGAACTGATGGCTTAGAAAGGATCCTTTCAGAATCTAATTAGAAAGTAAAATTTCAGAATTCGATATCTAACCCACCTCGAAAGAATTTTTAGAATGTTGCAGTGGGGTCACCCTCGGCAAAGAGGCCCAATCCGCCGACTTACGGAGGTGCTAGTTTGAATATCATACGCTTTAAGTGTCAAGGGTTCGGACATATTGTCGCTTCGTGTCCAAACAACCGTGTTATGAAGGTAACCTACTCACAATCGATGGACATCTTGCTAAAAATTAGTCTCTGGCAACGGATCTGGCATTAAGTGTGTTTTTCTTGGTTATCAAAAAGGATCAAAAGGTTATAGGTTGTTGGACAAAAATGCTTTTGGTTGAAGATAATTGTCAAAAGAGATGTTGTCTTCAATGAACTAGACTTTTCTTGTTTGACTAACAATGTTGCAAAGACCTCTAAGGTTGCAAAGGCAGAGGAAGCCTCCATTGAGCTGGAGCTGGACAGGAGAACATAATATATATTGAGGAACCGCTTGATGAAATTCAGGATCCTTAAGTGGATGATTAGATTGAAATTGATCACTTTGACTCTTTCGATACCATAGTGTTGCTTTGAACAGGGGCAAGCGGGTCATTAAACCTCCTGCCAGGTATGCAAACTTTGCATAAATAATTGAGTTTGCTTTTATTAAACGTGAGCAACTTGATGCATCAGAGCCTGAGAATTTTGAAGCAACTATGAGTAAAGGGTCTGAAAAGTGGCAAAAAGCCATGGAGGAGGAAATGGCCTCACTCGGGAAAAATCACACTTTGGACCTAGTCCCAAGGCCTAATTGCCAAAAACAAGTAGGTTGTAAGTAGGTTTTTAAGCTGAAAGAAAGAATTTTAGCTTCTGATCCATGTACTTTAAGGCTAGGCTAGTAGTCAAGATTTTTCAAAAAAATGAAGGAATAGATTTTTTTTTTGATAGGTGAAGGAATAGATTTTAATGAAATATTCTCTCCCGTGGTTAAATACAAAATCATCAGAATTATGCTAGCAATTGATGTTTGTTTTAACTTAAAGCTAGAACAACTAGACGTTAAAATAGTTTTTTTGAATGGTGAATTAGAGAATATAAGATTTATATGGATATAGATTTGTTGATAAGAAACAACCTGATCATATTTGCTTATTAAAAAAGCCTTTATATGGTTTAAAGTAGACACCACATTAGTGGTATAAAAGATTTAATTCTTTTACAACTGGTCTAGGTTTTATGCATTCCATCATTATTCTGTGTTTCTTTTGTTTTATGTGGATGCCATGCTATTTATTAGTCAATCTAAAGCTGATATTAATAAACTAAAAATCAGGCTAAGTTCAAAATTTGAAATGAAGGACTTATTGAATCCAAAAAGATTTTAGGAATGGAAATCTCAAGGGATAGGAAACAAAGAACTTTAAAATTGCATTAGACTAATTACATGTTTAAACTCTTTAAGAAATTTGAGTTTGATGATTAAAAATATGTTACTCTTCTATTAGTTGGTCATTTTAAGCTGAGTAAAAGTCAGAGTCCTAAGACTCAACTGAAACTGTTAAAATGGAGTCTACCTTATGCAAACCTCCTAAAATGTTTGATGTATGCAATGATTTGTACTAGACCAGATCTTGCATTTGTTATTTCTCTGTTGAGTAGATTATATCTAAACCAGATTTTGCATTTGTTATTTCACTTTGTTGGATAGCAACATCGATGTAGCCAAAATTTTGGATTCCGGTAAACCGTGAGACTTAACTCTCGGTTTTCTTTGTTTCCTTTATCGTTTTACATTATTTAGTCACTATTTGATGCATGCAAAAAGTTAATAATGATTTTCTTGTGATTAAAACAACTAAGTTTTATAAGGGTCAGTTTGGTAGTATTACTGGAGGATGATTAACGTTGTATTACTGAAATTATACACACACGTGTTGTTTAGTAGCCGATTTTGTTTCGGGTCAATCCCGCAACCCGGTACTGTAGCAGAATTTTGGCCACTTTAATTCGGTTGAAAATGAGTAGATAAAAATTGGTCAGAGTCATCCTTCCAAGGATATATCTAATGCCCCAACAATTTTCATTAATTACATCCAATGCCATTATGTATATATCACCGTCTTCATCAGAACAATGAATTTGAAGAGAAATTTCACTCAAAAGTTTGCACTTTAGCCCAACGAGATTCTTGAACTCCAATTTTCCATAGTCATTGTTCTCCTCCTAGCTCGTGAAGGAAACCCATATGGAAGCAACGACGAATGGAATCAGACAGATTCTTTTCTTTCTCAGAAGAAAATGAGGAGGAAGAGAATAATGGAGGACAAGGTTGGTGAACACATGGAAAATTGGGAGTGGGGGACTGGTAAAAGTGGAGGGGAGGGACGAAATTGGGGGAAAATCACTGCTCAAGGTTGAACAATATGAGAAAAAAAGGAGAAGAAGAACAAAGGCTTTGCACAAAGAAAATTGGTCGGAATTCACCGAATTTATAAAGCCAATAGTCGCCCCTGATTCGAATGTTACGAGAAATCTATCCTTGGCTCACCGACCGCGAGCGATGTGTGGTACGTCAGCGACAAGAACAGGAAGGTTGGGTCATGAACTAAAAGATATGGCCTGAATCCTCAAAGGTGTACTTATCCTCTTCAGAAGAAGATATTAGAGAGGAAAAACAAGGCAACTGTAAGGATAGCTCATTCCATCTCACTCAATCAGGTCTTCGACCGAGGAAAATTGGGCAATCAAATGGTGAGGAAAATTGGGCAATTAAATGGTGAGGAAACTAGTTGTCGGTGTGCAGCAGAGATAGATAATTGCCCATCTTTTTCAAAGTGGAATTACTCTTAGTCAAAATCACTCGAACCTTCATATCTTTGTGTTTCCTCTATCCTCAATTGTACATTGTTACTGTCTGAGTTCTTGTGTACTTTAAAGTTGGGTTTGGCGTTAGCGTTAGTTCCATTGTTACTGATTCTGAGTTCTTGTGGAGCAGAGTAGAAGCTCAACACGAAAGAATGCTAAAAGTTGGGATTCACGAAACTCACCCTTTGTTCCGATTGCCATACCTTCATTGAATGCGAAAAGTGTGAACTTGAAGAGATTGAAATGAGAGAAAATGGCGCTAGATAACTGCCCACCTTTTTCAAAGTGGAATTACTCTTAGTCTAAATCACTCGAACCTTTCTCATATCTTTGTGTTTCCTCTGTCCTTAATTGTCTAGTTTCCTGGCTCGCTAGCTTGCTTACTTGATTTCGAACTGGTATGTTTCTTTCTTGGCAAATCTACGTAGAAAGAGTTCCACAGAATGAGTGGTCAGGCTGTAAACCATAGGCTTTAGGATTTGAAAGAACTTATTTTTTTGGTATAAGAATATAGATCAGTCTGGAATAAAACTGCCTTTGGCATAAAGAACTCATAAATGATTACTCACCAGGAACTATAGTTGTGGTGAAAAAGAAGACTCTGAGCTAGTATTCTTGAGAAGATGCAACCTATAGGGATCCAAACATACCGTGTAGTTGTTGTAGAAAAAGAAGCCTGAAAAAATACAAGACCTTTTTGCAAAAAACCGGTTGTTCTCTCGCTGGGAAAACTGGTCCGAAAGGTGACGATGGGAGGTAGGGTTTGGACCTATAAAAAAAAGGGAGGTAGGGTTTGGTTTATTTATATATATGGTATTTTTGTAAATTATTAGTTAATTAGGGGTATTTTGGTAAGTTTAGCATGCCGGGTAAACAGGGGTTACGGAAACCGACCTTTTTTTTTCTGCGGACAAAAAAATTTGAGAAAATAGGCAGTTGTCCTGGGTTGAGACGCAGCCTGTCGGGTCGGGGAATTACTTGTGCGCGTGTACCAAACGCTTTGCAAACTCGGATAATCCCCGATTACCCAACTTAATCCGCCCAGAAATCGGCCACCAAACGCAGCCTAAATATCGCTTACAAACAGAGTTTGGGGAGGATAAAATATAAGTATTCATACTCTTATCTTAGAAGAGATAATGAGACTGCTTAGAGGCTCCCGCTTGTACATAAATGCGAAAAAATAAAAAAAATAAAATAATATATATATATAAATAGGCAAATAGAAATAACTGTAAATGATCAAATACATAGCTATATAAATACAAAATACATAAATAAATAATTAAATAATAAATAAATAAATATAGTCTAACCCTCTAGTCTACCATTCCTACCTCTATCTTTCCAAACTCAAGTATGCATACATATGTCCTATATCTCTCTCTATATCTCTAATTATAATAAGATGTCTCCAACATGTCCTATTAGAAATCATGTCTCAGAGAGGTTTAATCCTGTAGAGATGGGCATGCATGCAGGGGCGGAGCCAGAAAATTTAGTGGGGGTGGGGGTGAAATTTTTTGGTCTGAACAGAGTGGGTCGAGTGGACTGAATATGGTTTTATTGAGTATGCGTTCAGATATTGCGGTACAAACTAGAATAGTCAAAACAAGTCGAATTAACCAGTAAAAAATATAGGATTAATATTATTGTTACTTCAGATTTTAATCCGATCGGATGTATATTTCAAAGTTACTAAGATCATTTGATATAAAGACAATCATAATTTTGCTTTAATAGGTAATTTATTTAAAAGTTTGGTATTTGATTTTATAATAATCCAATAAAATATTAAAATATAAAAAATAATTATGTTAAAAAATTATAAAAAATAAAAAACGAAATCAAATGAGATATAAAAGTCTCATCTAATTTTTTCAATGGTCCAATTGTCCTAGTGGGTTTAATCATGGAAATGCTTCCAGCACGTTCCTGTTCGAATCCTGGGAAAAGCCAATTTTTTTTTTATTTAAAAAAGAAAGAAAGTGAAACTACCATCCAGTTCGATCCGTAAACCTCTTTCAGAGAAATAAGCACGCCGACCAACCCATCTACATTGTTTTTGTAGAAGTTTATATACAAAGAAAATATATAATGGGGACCAAACAGAAAAAATTAAATTTTTTACATGTAATTTTTTTTTTCAAAGTTGGAGGGGACCAAGGCCCCCCTTGTCCCCCTAGCTCCGCCCCTGCATGCACGCATAAATCATACATATTTAAAATGTGTGTATAGCATGACACGCATAAAAAATGTGCCGTGTAGGGCTAACCCGCGTGCAAATGAGGTACACACGTTTGCACGTTTTTAAATGTATATATATATATTTTTATTTTTTTTATTATTTACTAAAAAATAATATTATTTAAATTATGATTACAAAAATAAATTTTACGGTACGGGCTCCAACCCGTACGACACGCCACGATTTGCGGGCTAAATTTCAAGCCCGACATACACATATTTTATAAAACGGGCGAATATCACACATTTTTCACAGGCACGTTTTTACGCGTGTGGTTTAGGCACATTTGTACATTTTTTTATGTGTACCGTGCCTAACCCATTTGCATGCGCACGTTTACCTATCTCTATAATATACTAAATCTAATCGAATTTGTTCTTCCTCCGTCCTCCAAATATTACTAGTCTCTCTACCCCCAAAAAAACACAAACCATACAACTCTCTTGAACATGTAACTGAAAGAAATTATTCATCATTCTCTTTAGCTGAAAATTATGACAAAAGGAATGGGATTTTACAATTCTCTTTGCCAGGTATAGAGAGATAGGTGTAAAATCGTAATTCCATGTTACATAACTTCAGTCAGAACAGAACTGCACAAAAACAGCAACAGTTTGATCTTTGATACATGGCAACCCGATCGTTACGGCAAAATCCGAGGCTTATAATTTGAACCCATGTGAAAATTTTCAAGGGGATATTGCAATTGCGAAGAACCATAAACAAAAAAACTCAAATCTTATTGATCACTGAAGGAGTGATTAAGTTGGAGCTTACCTGTAACAAGAGCCAAAACTGGAAATCCAAGGCAATCAGAAAAATCGCAATCTTGTATTTTAATTCCAGCAATTCCGAGACGAAATTCAAAAGGCTCTGATCGTCTCCTTAATCGCTTTCATCTCCCAAGATGGAAACTTTTGATTTCTGAATGTCGTGGCCGAGAATCGTTGAAAGCGACATCTTTCAGTGAATAGCCGGCGCTAGAGACCAGACAAAGAAAGCTGGACCACATTCGTCACAGTTATTCATTTATTTGAGAATACATAAAAGCTGATTTGTCAGGCGTGAACTGCCTTCGTTTTTCCTCATTAGCCGTCTCTCGTTTGTTTGAATTCTGATGATCGTGAATTCTCCATATAGACTTGTTTTCGTTGTGTTTTTGT
>JAOWBN010228876.1:0-24543 GCA_028565015.1 Pinguicula moranensis
TAGTATAGTAATAAATTATATTGATTAATTTTATTTATTTAAATTATTATATTAAGTAATTAAGATATATTAATCTATTTTTAACTTAATCAATTAAATTAATCCATTTTAACTTAAAAGGGACTAAGAAAGGGCATATTAGTAATCTCGGTTAGTAATCCGTGTAGGAGTCAGTAAACCGTGTTCTGAGAGGCGACTACCAAACACCCTAAACCAACTACAGAAAAAAATGTGAATGTCCCTACCAAACAGACTTATCCGTGTTAGTCCCACAGTAGTCCGCGAACCTGGTTTACTCCTATCCGGAAACCAAACGTACCCTAAACGAAATCTATTATTGAATCTCTTCTCTTATTTGTTTCACTGATTCCTCCTCATTTTATAGAGGAGGTTATACAAACGCATTAATACAAATGCATGCACGCATGCATAGACAAAGCATGAAATGAAATAAATTACGCATGCTAACTTTTGCTTCCTGTTCTTCTTGTCGGGTGGATGTTTGTCGGGTGTGCTTTTGCTTCTACATTATTGCTGTCATATGTTTATTGCTCCCACACGAAGGAGAGACTTTGGTAGCCAACACATTCCCTATATAATAAAAATGAATGAAAGATCAAGGTTGATGACTTCAAACAGATTATTTTTCCAATTCCAAACATTTGAAATTAGATGTATAGCAGGAGCAAGAAATTCTACCTAGAGATTGAAGCTGACTCTCTTCCAGAACTCACTCTACTCGTCCATGTAACATGGTTTATCATCATTTGTCCATGAACCAGTATCTGACACAACAATGTAATATTAATAGAGTCATGTAAAGCAACGCCAATGGAATTCTTTTACTATTTAACATATTTCTCAAGGCCAGCACCAAATCCCTAAATAAACCTATCGGGATACTATCACTCAAGAGCTTGAGAATAGAGAGAGGAAAAGAACTTATGAACAGCCATCTCCAGCTTTATTTGGAATTTTTCTAAAAACATTAGCTCAAGGACACACACAAAAAAAGAATAAAACACATCCTCATATCACAATTGCAAATAATTAGCAGGCTGGCGTAAATAATCCACATAAAATTTAGAATTCCCTGAACAGGGGCGGAGCCAGGATTTTAAGCAAGGGGATGGGAGGGGGGGTAAAAAATTTTGTTTGAGTAGAGGCCGGAATGAATCTGGTTCGTTTGGCTATGCATGTTCAGATATTGTGCAATAAACTAAAAGAATCGAATCAATCTATGAAAACTACAAAATTAATATTATTGTTATTTTAGATAATATTTTTGATGAAAATGTTATTTCAACAATATTTTTATCAAGACGTTTATTTAGACAACAATTGTAATAATCGTTGTTTCCACAATTTTGCACTAATAGTCTATTAGTTTTATATTAGAAACAAATTCAAAAGTTTGGAATTTGATTGAGTAACAATTCAAATAAAAATTCAACTATAAAAAATAATTATATTAAAGAACCGTCAATATATATATATATATATATTAAAAACTATCTGAAATTTAATATATAGATTAGAGTTTATAAGAATCAATATGTGGCGTGGTGGTTGCAACGCGAAACTTTTCATTTTCCAACCGGGGTTCGATCCTCGTTTGGCTCCATTTGTTGTGGTTTTATTCTTCAAAAAAGAATGAAAAAACTCCTCATGATTCGAACACATGATCTTGTCAAAATAATTGTACGACTTCTATCAACTGAACTAGATAATCATTTGTTAATTTTAAGAACCAAACGAACCAAAGTGAAAAATAAATAAATTATCTGTATAATTTTTGTTTCTCTAAATCTTTGGGGGGACTAAGGCCCCCTTGTCCCCCAAACCACTTTTTTGCACAAAGAATCCACCTCAATTAGCTCAAAACACAGTAGCTACATTTACATCCGAAGATGCAATAACGAAGATTAAAAGACACAATGATACATACCCTTATACTTAGAAACTTCACCTTCCTCTAAAGTCTTCGTCTGTGCGCAAGGAATTTATGCACAAAAGCCAGAATAAGAAAAAGCTAATCGGATAAAAACTTAAACCCCTATGAGAACTCCAAAACCTCAATAAAAGAACTAAGCTAGCCCACCTTTGTGCTTCTTGAAACATGGCAACGAACAATTTCAGTGTCACAACCCCAATTGAGAATGGTTTATGAATTCTGGAGAACTGGAAGAAGAAAGTAAAGAGGATGAATCGGCAGAAAAAGAGTGCGCCATGGTCAAAGTTAGCTGAAGAAGAACACCACTAAATTTCAGAAGGAAAAAGTGTTGAAAGAAGAGAAGTAGGCGTGTGTTAGTGTTTTCGTTTGTATATTATATTTTGTAATAGTTCATGTCGGTGTTTTGCGTAGTGGATGTTTAATAAGTGAAATACGACTTCTGCGTAAAATTGGCTGGAGACTATAAATCTCATTTTATATTGTACATTAAGAAAGTTGTTGTAATTTTAAGAATCTGTTGAAAGAAAAAAAAAATTATAATCCTTATCAATAGTATGTGTATTATTTCTATTAGACTTTTATATACAAAGAGGTTTAGGACCAAGAGTTACAAAAGACATAAATCCTGAAACGGTCAAAATCAATTATGTGTATTTACAATACTCTCCTTTGATTGACCGAATTTCAAGGATACATATTTTTGTAATCTCTTTGAGTAGAGATCTTTTATAATCCTCTCATTGGATTCTTCTAAATTCAAGAGTATGCCAAATTACCTCGTTAAAACCTTGTTTAGGAAAAACCCTATGGAAAAAAAATTCTAAGCGAAGGAAAAAGAGTACAACTGCACATTGTTTATCTCCCTCAAAAGTATGTTTCATACATCTTTGATACGTCTCATACCAATACCAAATACAATTTGTTGAAATACAGTTTTATTTACCGGCTTCGTAAATCAACCTGCTAAATTTTCTTCAACCAAACGTATTCTCTGTACGCTTTATGTATTGCAATAATTTCTGAGTGGTTCGATAATGAGGCCGTCAATATCTGCTTAGTAGATCTCTATAAATTGTAGTACCATCATAAGTGAAAATGTAATCGGTCTAAGATCGTCCCTTATGCAGGTCAGAAAGATAACCTGCATCTGCATATCCAATTAACGGCGGTTCTATATCATGGTTATAAAATAATCTCAAACCTGGAGTGCCGTTTAAATAACGAAGAATGTCTTTGATATTATTCCAATGTCTCCGAGTCGGGGTAGTACTAAATCTTGCTAGAAGGTTGACTGGAAAAGATATATCTGGTCTCGTACAATTGACAAGTTTAGTTAAGTTCTTTTGGAGTCCCAATAAGATTTAAGTCATCTACATAGACTGCAACTATAGCGAAATCATATTTGTTTTTTTCGATGAATATACATGGGCAAATTACCACATCAGATTGGATTGTTTTAATTCGTATAATGAATTTGGAGTTTAATGGAGTAGATATTATTATATTTGCCAAAAATGCTGCAGTCGTCTTAAATTCTTCTGGAATTTTCATATAAATTTCTTTAACGAGTGGTCCATATAGATATGTTGTACAACATCCATTAATAACATCTCCAATTTTTCAGATTATGATAAATTAATAAAAAATCGGAATATAATTGCATCCATGATCGGAGAATATGTCTCCTCATAATCAATCCTACTTAATATTATTATGTTCGTTTCTTTTTACGAACAAATACCCATTGTATCCAACATGCTTAACACCGTGTGTTTAAATAATGGGTCTGAAGATCTTGCATTTTTTGAGCGAGCTCAACTCTGATTCTATTGTTTTTCCATTTTGGCAAATAATTTTGATGTCGATATTTTTCGACGGAGCGTGATTCTATTTCATCTTTACAGTTGGTGAAATTTAAGGAAATTTTATATGCAAAAATATTGTCAACAATAGTTTTCTTTCTATCCAAGACTTCTCCTGATCAAACATAGTTAATTGAGATCTCATTGTTATCCTGTACCTGATCATCTTCTTCATTAGGTTCCTCATCTAGAGCTTCCTTTCATGAAGGGGAGTTTCAGGAGAGTCATTGGGAATCATATCTGCATTAGATTGGTGACCATTATGATTCACATTTTGTAGTGGACTCTTTTCTTTCGGGAACATTGTCCTTGGCACCAACGGGTCTACCACGCTTAATGCATTGTGTAGATTTATTTGCCGCTTTGTTGGTATTTTGTCCTTTTAGGACATCAATTTTTACAGAAGCATTGACAGTTTGTATGTGAGATTTTACAACCAATTGGTTGTCTACAGATGCATCCGGCAATTGATTTACGATATTTGACAAATGAATTATTATCTGAACTTTTAGTTCACATTAATTTGATCGCTGATCAAAATGGGATAATTCTTGGTTATGCCATATTATGCCCCTTCGTGCTTCTGGCACATATTTTGCTCCCCCTAATGGTGGGAATACATGCTCATCAAAATGGCAATAGTCGAAATATGCTATTTGAGCTTTTCTTTGAACTTTTCTTTGATATTTTCTTTTGAACTTTGCCTTAACTTTTGGTTTGAGCTTTATTTTTTAGCTTTGCTTTGAGCTTTTGTTTTTAGGTTTGCTTTGAGCTTTGTTATGAACTTTGTTTTTGAGCTTTGCTTTTGAACTTGGTTTGAGTTTTGCTTTGAGATTTCCTTTAAGGTTTACTTTGAGAAATAAATGCATAAAATTAACAAAATGAGAGAATTATCTTAAATCGGAATAAAAATACTGGGATAATATTTAATCATAAAACTTATCCAAATAAAGGAAATACTCATAATTAGTCCCAACATGAAATAAACAGCTCCTAGAGGAGATCATCTTGATCAACACCAAAGAAATCATATGCTGCCAATTTTGTGTTACTAGATGCTTGTAGGTCTTTCATGGGTTGGGCAAAGTTTATATTATTTTCTATAGTATAGCCCTCTGGGGCCAGTTTTGGTTCTTTCATTCATGCTTGATATTCAACAACAACTCTTTTATTGGACCGATATATTCTGGACCAATGTCCCTTTTCTTATCGCAACGGTAACACTTAGCCTCATATTTCTAGGTGTGTTGTGGCTCACCTATTTTCCTTGGGGATACATTATTAATATTCTGTCGCCCTCTTCCCTTGTCACGCTCACGGGAATGCTTGCTTTTGCCTCCTCGATCTTATCCTCGATGATTTTGCCTTGGAACATGAAAACCATTTGCTTCTCGGGGTATACTTGTGTTCAAACTTGAGACTTATTGCCCTCTGAAACAGACTATGAACACCTCCAATTTTAATAGTAAAGCTTATTTCAACTTTCATTCCACTTGGTCAGGATTGAACAGGATATTTCAGTACATTAGTGTGTGTCATCTATTTGTGGTGTCTCTTTGTTTATTGTTGCCATCTTGTTTGTCTAATCGTTTTGTATAAACATGTAGATCATGCTAGATAAGACATGCATATTCGAGCAAATAGTGGTCATGCATATCTACAATAAATAAAATAGCGTAGACATGCTTTATTGTAGGTAAAGAAGAACCTGGAGAAGAGCAAATCATGCTGATAAAGTGTTGTAATCTAAATAATCTGCCGAGAGGAAAGAGAAGAGATTAGAATCCTTGTCAATAGTATGCGTATTATTTTCATTAAACTTCTCTAAATAGAGAAATTTAGGATTAGGAGTTACAAAAGACATAAATCCTGAAATTGTCAAGATCAATACACATTTATACACAATTATGTGTATTTACAACAATAGTTATGAATGCATTAGCTTTTTTTGAACTCTGTTCTCCCTACTCTTAATTCACCACTTTTTCCTCGTGTGAAGGAAACTCACCCGTACCCCATTTCACACGAACTATCTCTGACAACTTGGGGTTACTCGAATCTACCCACAACAGTGGTATCAGAGTAGCCAGTACACAGATCTAACCAAAATCCATCAAAATTGCTAAGACATGTAGACAAAAACCCAAGTCATGGTTGAGTCCCAACCAAGGCTACTTATGCTGAAGTTGTTGATGAGATGAGTAGAATGAAACAAGAAGCTGAATCTGTGAAAAAACCGATGGCATCTTCCAACACTAAGGAACATGTATCCCCAACACCTCAGACTATTCTGGAAGGCACCATGAATGAACTGAAGGCTCAGTTGAACACTACCACACAAGAAATGAGAAGGAATATGTTGGTGTTTCAGCAGTCTATGCAGATACAATTTAATACTGTGTTGGAAATGGTACAGAAGCAGTCTACTAGTCAGTCAATTTTGGGGGAACACCCTGACCAAAAGACAAAAGGTTCAGGAACTAAAAGGACCCCAACTGCAGAGCAGAGCTGAGTAGTCCCTGTTATAAATCCAAGTATGAAAGTTGAAGATTATGGATATGAGGATTTGGTACGCGTGCGAAAGGGTAAACTACCCTATGCTGATTTCCCATGTTTTAGTGGAAAGAATCCCCGCTCATGGATTGAAATGTATGAGAGGTATTTCTTCATATACACTAGTATTTTGTACCAAGAAAGAGTGGATTTTGCAAGGATGCACATGGAGGGGTATGCAAATGTGTGGTTTAGAACCCTCAGGTACCGTACACCAACTGAATGAGAGGACTTTGTTGCAGCAGTTCACCAGGTTTGAAGTAACAAACCCATGATTCCTACTTGATAAATTTATGCGCTTAAAACAGGGTGCACATGAATCTCCATAGGATGTGTTGAGAAGATTTGGTGCAATAGCATCTTCAGTTATGATTTCCTTTCCTGCATTTGATGAAAAATTCTACTTGGAAAATTTTATTGGATGTCTGCAGCCTGAATTGCGTTCATTCACTGCATCCAAATTCTCTTAGAAGAGCTATTGAGATTGATAAGGTCTAAGGAGCAAGAGTTCACAGTGAACTCTCTTGTTAAAAAGATTACTTCCAATGTTGCCCTTAAACTGAGTATCCAAATAGCTTTGGGAGCTTAAAGACTTTTCTGGGTAAAGCAGCCATGAAAGGAGTTACCGAGGCGAGATCTAGGGTTTTCGGTCATGTGCTAAACCCAACTGGGCAAAGATCGCCTTACAAGTTGTTGCGCAAAAAACTCATCGGTGAGAAAGTTGCCGCTTGGTATCCCTATGACATCAAAAAGGACGATCCCCTTGTCATGGCCATGGTATTTCATTTGATTATACTCCATCATCTTTTTATGGGCACATGGTATTTCATTTGATGCTTGCGTTTACATTGATGAGGGACGAAAATAATTCTAAACAAGTGAATTTCTTGCACTGTTTTATGGTTAATAGTAATCTTAGGGGATGTCAAACAGAAAGCGGTTTGTCTTTGAAAATTGATTCTTTCCATGCCATGTGTGGTATCAGCATTATAGATCACCATTGAGGCCAAAGCAAGTTTCTTTCTTTTCGTAATGGCCTCTACATTTGAATTTTAGATGAGTGAAAATGATTGGTTTATAATAGTAGAACTCATGTCGAAGCTTAATTCGTGGGCAAATAAAGTACATAGGATGGCTTTTTTTTGCTAGTGTGCCACCCATCCTTGTTTTCTTTTTTTTCTTAAGTAAAAATTTCATTAAGAATAAGCTGACTGGATACAATGCGTATTGCTCATGTAAGCCATACCCCCAAAGTCGCCTTTAGATAAGGCATCGCAGAAAATCTAGCCTAAAGTATCACATCGGAAAAGATGTTAAAATTACCGCAAAACCATGGCATTTGCATCCATTCCGAGACTGTCAATCCACGGTGAGGTTTATTATGTGCTGAAATCCACTGCGAGGCGTTAATCTTAACCCATTCAAGAGGTTGGAAGAATTGTGTTTCGGCATCAAAGCGAACGTCATTTCTTTCAGTCCATAAGAACCAGACTGCTGCTTGCCAAATAGCTCTCCACATCTCCACTCCATCCTTACCAGAAGCCACCTGTAGATTATACTCCATTCATCTTTTTCTGGGCACATGGTATTTCATTTGATGCTTGCGTTTACATTGATGACGTTTAACTGTGCTTTGTTGATTTACTGATATTATCTTCCTCCATCTAGATTCTGAGCATATCTCACCGGACTAGCCGTTGAGCACCATGTTGAATGCTTCCTAAAACAATCTTGCCATCATTTCACCTTTTGTTATCTTAGTAATCTTTAGTTCTTACATTTTAACAGTTTCATGGTTGAACTTCATTAAGATTAATTGTAGGAATGAAACATAGAACTATTTTTATTTCATTAAGATGCACAGCATAAACATTACAGATTCTGTAGTCTGAACTAGAACTTCATAATAATCAGTGTGGTGTCTACTAAAGATTCAAGCCATCTCAAAACGTCAAAATCCCATCTCATCTGCCATTGAATCAAGTTCCATGATGTCGGGTGGTATGCATCCCAAAATGCATATTGTCTCTGTTGCTGTACAAATTCCAAAGATCCGTGCAGAGTCCGTCGTTGAATCACCTTCCCTACCAAGCAACCTTATCTTCGGTCTGGCTGTCAGCTTCTCTCTAGAAATGGCCTCTACTTCCGGTACCAAACCCACCGAATCACCTTCCCTACCAAGCAACCTGTCCACAGAACAACCAGAACACAGCGGAGAATGGACTTTGGTCCATCATCGCAATCCCTCTCCTGTAAAAGAGCCTAGCAATCCCCAACACAGAGCCATCCTGGCCCGAATTTAGCAGTTGCTCCAAAATTTAGTCTCATTCCACTTCTCCAACTTTCCACCCTCCTGGCAGAGAAATGAAATGTGGCGCGTCTTCTCCAATTTTGGCATAGTAATAGACGTTCATATCCCGTGACAGACCCTAGCACAAGCACCCCAATTCGGATTTGTTCATTTTCACAAATCCATAGCTGACACCCATCTCCAAGACCGTTTGAATGGCATATGGGTCGGTTCACTCCAGCTCCGGGTTAGCATAGCGAGAACTAAATCACCTCCGACAGGGACGAAGCCGAATTCCTCTCTGAAGGAGGATCGAGACAGCAACAAACCTCCTGGCGATGCTCCTCCAAGTTCAGTCAAGAAGCTAAAATTTGCCCTTGATCTGACAACCCCTAGTTGGTTACAAAACTGTTTGATTGGCATACCAGGACCTATGGTAGACATTTCCAGTCTCAATTCAATACTCGCAGAAGCTGGTTATGCTGAAAGCTCGGCTGTCCGTCTAGAAGGAGGTAAGGTGATGCTCAAACTCAGCTCCATGGAAGATCAATCAAGAATGTTAAACGATCCAGTCACTCCCACTCTTTTAAGCCTACACTCGCTCCGCCCTTGGAGGCTGCTCAATGGTAAACTAGCCCGATTAGTTTGGGTCAAGATCAGGGGCACTCCTCTGAATTGCTGGAGTGCGAATTTATTTCAGGCGATAGCTGCCCATCTAGGCTCACTAGTCAAGATTGACGATGGTACGCTCCAGTTAAGTGAAATGCAAGCAGCCAGTATACAGATTCTAACCACCGACATCCACCCAGTCAGCCACTCCATTGAAATTGAAACAAGGGATAGTTCATTTTTTGTTCACATCGAGGAAGAGCACAAGGCGATAATCTGGCCTAAGGATTTTACGGGGCAAGACATGCCGCACCAAGAATTACCCGTAAAGGATTGTCCCTCACTAGCCAAATCAATTCCAGTTAAGAGTCCTCGACAGAATAGGCGGAATGGTGAGGTGGATGTAGCTGTTCAGGGCCCTCTCGCCAAAATTCAGATCGAGAATCAGGTAGGTACACCGAAAATGGCTATTGGAGTAAGAGAGTCGTTACACTCTACACAACCCGAGATACAAGGTAAAATTAGCAGCGATACGTCGCTATCAAACAAAAAGACTGCCGACAAATCTGCACCTAGCTCCAGTGTTTACCTCCAGCCTAACAAGACCGAATCTATAGCCCTTGATAATATTTTGGGCCAATAGTCTGACGTGGAAATCAATCTAATTACCCGTTTTAACGTAGAATCACAGCCTCCTGAAATTTCTCCTAAGGCCCAATCCATTCCTTCACTCACAGCAGGCCCAACCCATTTCAGAAGCTTCACAGCGCTTCTCGCTAGACAACACAAGTACTTGGGCCCCAGACTTCTGCCCCCTTCCCTTAAGTCAGCTTTAAGGCCCATCTCCCCCATTCACAACACGGGTAAAACCGTTGCAGCCTCCTTATTCCCTCCTCCTGAGGAAACCAGTACACCAACACAATCCTCCCAACTTTCAGACCCATTCTCTCTCATGCCGCTCTTGCAGCTCTCACCACGCTTTCTTGCAGCTATCATGGATGACTACTCCCTCATTGACACAGTCAGTGAATCTGAGAAAAAACTAAAGGAACATACTAGGAGAATACAAGAAAGCTGAGGTGAGACAGCAGACAAACGCCCAGGTGGAACAAGTAAGAAAAAACAGGAGGTAGAAGACATTGTGGATCTAGCTCTGGAAATCGGAGTTGCACTGAACTCTACGAGAGAAGAATTTGATGATACAATTGCCTGTATAGAATCTCGGGACCGAGCTTCTATTCAAAACTACTAAGGAATAATTCTGGCCATTAAGCTCCTCTCGAGACAATGCATATTCTCTCATACAATCTCAGGGGTCTAGCTATGCGCCATAAGAAATTTGAAATAACGGATCTAGTTCGTTCTAAAATGTGGACATGATCTTGTTACAGGAAACAAAACTTCGCACAGTTAACAGGTGGATATGAAGTCAGCTCTGGCCAACAGAAGACTTTGAGTGGAAGCAGGTGGAGTCATCAGGCAGCTCAGGAGGTTTAATCAGCACATGGCACAGATCCATTTTTCACTTAATCAGTTCATGGTCAGACGATAATATTCTATGTATGGAGGGTAATTGGGGATCGTAGGGGATACCAGTTAAGATCATGAATGTCTATGCTCCCTGCTCTAGAGTCCTGAAAAATTCCTTGTGGAGGAAAATCGAGTCTGCGGTGCAGTTGGATCCTTCAGCATGCTGGTGCGTTGCTGAGGATTTCAATGTCATACGTAGTACTGAAGAACGTAGTAGCAAAGCACGTCCTTCGCTGGCAGAAATTCAAGATTTCAACTCATATATTACAAGTTTCACTTTGATTGATCTTCCCATTCAGAAATGCAGGTTCACTTGTACATCCAGAGGCGGCGCCTGTTGTAGCCGTCTTGATAGATTTCTCTCTCAGAATCTTGGCTTGATGAATGGCCTAAGTTACTCCAACTTGTCTTAGACAGAGTCTCATCCGACCACAGGCCAATTCTCCTTAAAGATGCAACCACAAACTGGAGGCCTAAGGTATTCAGGACTCTAAATTGTTGGGACAAAGATAGATCATTTCCTGAGATGATCCGGAGGATATGGTCATCAATTACGGTCACAGGATAAAAGGGTTATGTACTATACTTTAAGTTAAAGGAATTGAGTCTCTGCCTTGCTTAATGGAACAAGAACTCCTTCGAACATATTGACAGAACAACAAAGGAACTTCAGGCTACACTTACCTTGGATAATCAGGCTGAACACCTTCCCCCTAGTAGCGAAGCAGTACTGAACAGAAATGAGACGTGGCTAGCTCTGCAGAAATCTTTACAAAATAAGGAATCTCTTCTTCTTCAAAAAACAAGAACAAAGTAGATCAAAGATGGTGACACTAACAGCCGCTACTTCCACGCTAAAGTCAGAGGCCACCACAGGAAAAACACCATCTCTGGTTTATTCTTAAATGGTGTATGGATTGATACGGTTGATACTGTAAAGACATAAACAGTCACTTTTCCTCACAGTACACTGCAACTGACTGGAGGCGACCCTCTCTGAATTTACCAGCCGTTTCACAACTTTCTGAAATGGATTACATCTTATTGACTGCACCCTTCTCTGCTGAGGAGGTCAGGGCCACAATCTGGAGCTGTGCATATGATTAATGCCCGGGTCCGGACGCTTTTAGTTTCCAATTTATCAAAGCTCACTGGGAGATCCTGCAGAACGATTTTATTGCTTTCTTAACCGAGGTCCACAGCAGAGGCAAATTATGCAAAGGCCTCAGCTCAACCTTCATTACATTAGTCCCTAAGACTTTCAGCCCTTCCAAATCGGAGAACTTCAGGCCGATCTCATTGGTATCCAGTGGCTACAAAGTGCTGGCCAAGTTATTAGCTAACCGCCTAAAGAAAGTGGTACACAAGGTAATATCATCATGTCAGTCAGCATTTATTCAATGCAAGCAGATTCTTGATGAGGTATTGATAGCAAATGAGGCAATCCACAGCATCAAAAAATCAAAAAATCAAAAAATCCAGCTGTGCTATTCAAAGTCGACTTTGCAAAGGCATTCGACATGGTAGAATGGGATTTCTATTTGCAATGCTTCACAAGATGAGCTTCAGTCCTCTATGGATCAATGGATTAAGGAATGTGTCTCTTCAATGTATATATCAGTCTTGATAAATGGAACCAGCTGCGGAGAGTTCAAGATCCAGCGAGGACTGCGACAGGGAGATCCATTGTCGCCATTCCTTTTCCTTATAGTTGCAGAAGGATTCAACATTCTGATGAGCAGGGCATTAACTATGAGGAAACTGATTCCTATTAAGATAGGTACAATGACTTTATCACACCTCCAGTACGCAGATGACACCCTCATTTTCGCATCATGGAAGAAAAGAAACGTTCTAGTCATGAAAAGAATTCTGCGGATATTTGAACTTATTTCCGGTCTGGCTATCAACTTCAGCAAGTCCAGCCTGTTCTGTCTAAACATGAGAGCTGAAAATTCAGTAAGGTTATTTAAGCTTCTGAACTGCAAATCAGCCCCTTTGTCGGGCAGTTATCTAGGCCTCCCTCTTGGCGATAATCCTAACAGATCAAGAATGTGGAACAAGTTGTGGATGTTGTCAGAAGCAGAATCCAAACGTGGGAGAACAAATACCTTTCGTTAGCAGGACAAATTACTCTTGCAAAATCAGTGCTTTCTGCACTTCCAGTCCATTACCTCTCTTTATTTAAATCCCTCAAGAATGTAACAAGACTCCTAGACAGACTCTTTGGAACCTTCATCTGGAGACAAAATGAAAATCATCCAAGGCCTATACATTGGGTTAGTTGGGAAGAGATATGTCTACGGAAGGATCAGGGTGGTTTAGGGGTTCGTGCTTCCTAGCTTGTGAATAAGGCCCTCTTGGCCAAGTGGCTCTGGCGCTTAAAAACTGATGAATGCAGCCTTTGGAACAAAATCATCCAAGCAAAATATTTTAAGAACACGGACACAGCTTTTGCTTGGGGCTTGATAACTATGCCTGATCAGATTTCACCTATCTGGAAAGGAATCTGGAACATCACCGAAGAGTCTTGGTTCACCAATAACACAAAATTTGCTGTAGGAAAGGGAAACAAAGCTCTCCTTTGGCAGAGTATTTGGTCAGAAGAAGGGTGCCTGACATTGCACTTACAAAAACTCTATAAAATCAGCTTGCAGAAAGACATCACACTCCAAGACCTATCTTCAGGCGGTTCAACATTTAGCACACACAATTTACTCTTCTCACGTCCCCTTCGGACTCGTGACTTAACACAATTTGAAGCTCTACAGAATCTATTTCTAACATTCCATTTTGTAGGTGAAGAAGATAAATGGTATTGGGAAGGAGCAGCCTCCGGGAAGTATTTTGTAGCACTGAGACACGCCCCCCTCCATCAAGTTCTAAATATTCATGCCATCATCAACACTCAGGCGGCTCAAGCTTGGGGGAAGATAGTCCCTAAAAAAATCTAGACATTCAGCTGGCGGCTTTTAAAAGTAAGACTTCCCACAATGGACAATCTTGCAAGACGTGGGCTGAGGTTTTCTGAACCAGTAAAACTCTGGGTCATGTGTGGCCTAGTGACAGAAGCTATTGATCACATATTCTTGGAATGCTCAAATGCCATCGAATTGTGGCAGCAGGTCTATAACTGGTTCAGTCTTATACATGACAATCAGCAAGGTATACAGCCACATTTCACGCATCATATGTCAATGGTAATCACTCGAAAAAGTCAAGACATATGGCGATCTATCTGGGAAGCAACCACCTGGTTCCTATGGATTGAGTGCAATGCTGCCAAATTTGAGGCTAACACTCCAAGTGTACTACCCCTGGAGTAGATCCAGCTCAATGTCTGGTCCTGGCTTACTGTCTCTAACTCTAGACTCAGTGGAGTTTCCTTCTCGAATTGGCAGATTATGCCATGGTTATGCTATAATTTCAAGTTTAGGCATAGGATTTAGGTTTTCTAAACCCTAAACCCTAAACCCACATCCCGGAGCAAAGGGATTCGCCCTCTGGCTCCTTTTAATTTTAGTATGTAGGCTACGGCCACTTCCTTTTATTAATGAAAATTGTAATTATTAAAAAAAAATCCCATTGCATTAACAGCAACAAATACATCTGAGCCTACATTGATTTGAGTCATGTGATCATATGAACCAGTAGCCGATTGAAAATGGCAGCCGCCTGCTGCACCTCCGCGATACATCGGCTTGTCAAGGCTCCTGTTTGCGAGCACCCCTGGCATGCATCGGAGAGGGCCTATCCTCGTCACTAGAACCCAACGAGCTCCCAAATCATAAATCCGTTGGTTAAGATATAAAACTTGGATCAGTTGTTGCACAATCTCATCAACAATCTGAAGGAGGAAAACAAAACAAAAGACGGGACAAGTTTTGATTCTTTACTTGTAAGATCTTGTGGTATTCTGATATGAGGGGTGGCAGTAATCATTGAGGCTCTATTCTAACCTTGTCACGGTCATTGGTGCCAAAAAATAATTATTGACAAAATCGTTTCCTCTGAGGCATATGAGCACGAGGGCCTTGTTTCTACCAACTTCGGAGTTGCTTCTTCTCCGAATAGTTTGGCAACTCGATTTCGGTAGAGCTGGAAGTGGTACTGCCTGAAAATATGGAAGGTCAAATTACATGAAAGGAATTTAACAGATATAGAGTGAGCTGGATTGAGTTGGGTGGATGCCAAACCCGATACCTTGAGTGACAACCTCCATGGATTTAGGAATTTAGGGGAAAACCAGAGAGAATTACATTGATATAAGCTTGATTTTACATTCAGTGATACATAGTTTTATAGATGCAAGAATTATAAACATTACATAGCTAATATGAAGAGTTGATCTTTCTGGGTTTTTTTTTTATAGGTAAGTATGTTTCTTGTAGTAACAAGCCAGAAAAGGCAGAGTGTTACAAAATTCATGCAGAGGTAGAAACCCCTGATCCTGGTCTAATAGGACAAAAAAAAAAGTTACATAATCCCTAAAAACAGAGTTACATAATCTATAGCAGACTATGCCATATGTTCCTAAAGGTTAAAATTAAAGTTGCAACACATCTTCGGAAACCGAAACTAGTCTCCAACGGTTGTGCCACAGTGGGCCCTCGACTGAGCTGAGATCCAAGACCAAACATTCCGCTTGATCTAGTCAATCGATGAAGTGACTCCAAGGGTGTTATCGAACCGTATTGCATTCCTATCCAGCCAGATGCACCATATCACTGCTTGCCATATTGATTCCCAGATATCACCACCTGTTCCACCATTGGTGAGATGCAAATGAGACCTGAAATGCTGTTGTATGTCTACCTGAACAAAATAGGGTAAGTTAAACCATTGGTAGATATCACCCCAAAGATCTTAGCATAGACACATTCAATGAATAAGTGGTTCCCTGTCTCCACAATTTGCGCACAAAAAAAGCATCGCCTTGAATTGGTGTCCACCCTCATGCCTCTCCGCACCAAATTTTCAATGGTTGGGGCTCTGTTGTACATTACCCGCCACGCAAAAAACTGAATTCTTTTCGGGGCAGTTTTACCCCAAGCATGAGGTAGTATATTAGCTTGATCTACATCTTGTCTGGTAGATATTGCGGCATATGCGGATGATACCGTGAAATATCCTGAAGGATCCCCTTTCCAGTACCAGGTGTCATCTCCCTCCTTTTGACCGTCAGTCAGTTGAATACCTTGTAACATATCTTCGAGCAGATCAGCTTCCCTAGGCCTTAACCATCTTCTGAAGCAAGGTGTCCAGGAGCTTGGATTGTTGCCAATATGAGAGGCCTCTGCTACAGATAAATTCTTGGATAGAGTCAGCCCGTATAGACGCTCATAGGTTAGACCAAGAACGCCTCTTCCTGTCAAGTTGAATCGCCAAAACAATGTGTTGCCTCCACCTCTTCTTAGCAAGGACATATTGCTTCCAAACCAGTCTTGAGTGGAAAGCTTCCAAATGGCCCTCCAGTAATGAGATGTAGCATCAGGTAGTGTAGTTAGCCTCCAGTCAGCTAAGTGGTCGGTAGAGTTGAAATATTTAGAATGGATTACACGACTCCATAGACTTTCAGGATCAGTCCGCAAATGCCATAGCCATTTAGATAAGAGAGCCATGTTCATATCTTTAAGATTTCGGATGCCAATCCCCCCTCTAGATACATCCTTGCAGATTTCAGACCATTTAATCCAATGTATAGGCCTTTTCTGGTTTGACTTTTGTCTCCATAAGAAGGAGCTCATCAGCTGCTCTATGGATTTGATTACCTGCTTAGGAGCAGCATACAAGGACAAGTGATACGTAGGGATGCTAGAAAGTACAGGTTTAATTAGAGCGATACGACCTGCCATAGATAGGAATTTGTTACTCCAGTTGTTCACTCATCTTTGTAAGATTTTTAGCACGTTGCTCCACATATTGGTCCGCCTAGGATTTCCTCCAACATTTATTCCCAGGTACACAAAAGGGACCGCTGCTAGCTTGCAATGAAGCTCCTCAGTGAAGTTTTTTAGCACCTGATTCTGCAAATTAAAACCATACAGATTACTCTTAGATAAATTTATGGAAAGATCAGAGATAAGCTCGAAGATGCAAAGGACTCCCTTCATGGTGTTAATGTTTGAAGAGGAACCACCAGCGAATAGCAATGTGTCGTCAGCATACTGCAAGTACGTCACCGATATATCACCTATCTTGATTCCTCTCAGCTTGTTCAATTCTTCAGCTTTGCTCAATAGAAGATGTAAACCTTCTACAACTACTAGGAAGAGGAAGGGGGAGAGGGGGGTCGCCTTGCCTTAGACCTTTACATATTTTGAACTCCCTGGCACTACTACCATTTATGAGGACTCCTGCATGAGCAGTAGTAACACACTCCCTTATCCAATTGATCCAAATTTTACAAAAACCGATCTTGTGAAGCATGGAGAACAAAAAGCTCTAATATACCATGTCAAAAGCCTTTGAGAAGTCAACTTTTAGCAATACTGCAGGCTTCCTAGATGATTTTACAGTGTGTAGCACCTCATTGGAAATAAGCACTCCATCAAGGATCTGCCGACCTTTTATAAAAGCTGTTTGGGTCGGTGAAATGACTTTATGCATCACATTCCTCATCCTGTTAGTAACTTGGTCAGGATTTTGTAAGCACTGCCAACTAGATATATTGGGCAAAAATGATCTAACTGTGTAGGGTTAAGGACTTTAGGCGCCAGTGTGATAAATGAATAATTAAGTCCCTCGGAAAGTTTGCCACCCTTATAAAAATCCTGAATGAAAGCGGAGAAATCTTCCTTCAAAGTACTCCAATGATTTTGTATAAATTGAAAAGTGAGTCCGTCAGGACCAGGGTACTTGGAGATTGAACAGCTCCATACAGCAGATCTGATTTCCTCATCCGAGAAAGCTGAAATTAAGTAGTCATTATCCGCAGCAGATAAAGTATGTTTGGCAGGAATGTCCAGTGATGGTCTCAACCAATCCTCAGTTGAATAATGTGTTGCAAAGTGTTTGGTCGTCCCTGCTTTGACCTCGACAACATTCCCAGTCCAGACACCTTCAAAGGACAAACCTGTAATATGATTCCTCCTTTTATTGCTGCTGGCTTTGGCATGAAAGAATGTTGTATTCTGGTCTTCTTCCTTTATCCACTGAATCCGGGATCTTTGCAGCATAAAAGATTATTTTTTGAGTAGTGTTTGCTGTAAGTCTTGCCATTTCTCCTGCCTCAGCAGCTTATCTTCTTGAGTAGGTGTGGAAAGTTCCACCGCAACATCTAAATTTGCTAGCTCAGCACGCAGTGCATTCACTTTGCTATCCACAAGTCTAAACACATTCTTGTTCCACTCTCTCAAGGCTTGCCTTAGCTTTTTCATCTTCTCGTGCAACACAGTTCGACTATTACCAGTTACTGCAATAGCACCCCAAGTCTCTTTTACAAATCTTCCAAAGTCAGGTTGTTTCTCCAAGCAACTCAAAGTCCTTGTTACTTTTTGTCCCCAGCCAACGCTATAAATGTGTAAAAGAATCGGCCTGTGGTCTGAGATAGTGCGATCTAGCCCAGCTTGGATTAAACCTGGCCATTGTTCTAACCAAGAATCTGACAGTAGGAATCTGTCTAACCTTGCACAGGCTGATCCTCCTTTAGAAACACAGGAGTAACGAAATCTATGCATTGGAAGATCCACTAACTTTGACTTCATTAAGAATTGATTGAATGTTGTAGCCTCTGCTTGAAAAAAATGGGCCATACTCCGCCATTCGTATGGGCTACGTATGGCGTTGAAGCCTCCAACAACACACCAACGAGCAGAACGATTCCTTTCCAAATACAGCAGAATTTTCTCCCATATAACTCTCTTTCCACGCTTTGAACAGGGGGGATATATATTCATGAGGAAGATTGGAGTAGAATCCGCTCCCCAGGCACCTTCAATGCCTAGTATTCCTTCATCATACCAGATGTTTAGTTTGTTGAAAATAGAATTCTTCCAAATACACAGAAGGCCACCTGCACTTCCTCGAGCAGGAAGATCATACCAGTCAAGATCATCCACGGGCCAAAGTTTCCTGCAAGTCCACGGGTCAACTGAGCTCAATTTCGTCTCTTGTATGCACAGGAAATCCACATGATTTGTTCTGACCAGTTCCTTTACAGCTGCTTGCTTCAAACCTGCGCCTAAATGACATATGTTATAAGTTAGAATTCGCATTTAAAATTGAGGAAGCATTACCAGATACAAGGAGATCTTGCAGTTTAAAAGAGGCACTGTCTCGTGCCTGCATTTGATCTAGATGGGAGAGGATGTCCATTCTCGGGGTCCGTAGAGATACTCCTAACTCTATCGCGAGGTCAAGAATTTCTTCAGACGGAGACAGAGGAGTATCCTTCTCCCTGTTGACTACAGCAGCTTCAGGTAAATTCAATACAACTGCCTCTTTGATTTTCCTCGAATGTTCCATTAGATTGAAATCCGATTCCAGAATTGGAACATAGGTCTCCTTACGCTTAGCTTCCAGAGAAGTAGGGGTTAATTCGATGAAAGGCATTAATCCAAAAGGGTCAGACTCATAATGTGTTCCGTCCGAACTAGGAAATTTTGCCGTTATAACTGGTCTTCGTCATCCAGAGATTTGGAAATACGACGGGCCATTCTACCTTTGCCACGCTTGGGCCTAAGAGCCAGGAGATTTTCGTGTTGTTGGGTTAATAGTGAGGTAAATGGACCACGCCCTACAGGTAATTGTTGCAGGATAAGACTTTCATCGGCCTTGTCCAGAACAGAATTAGAAGACTTCGGGCTCTTCACAGCAGACTTATAATTTTGGCTGATGCTGGACGGCCTATAAGGGATATTTTGGCACAAGAAGAGTATGGATCAGCAACAACTACTCCATCACGTGGGGGAGACCTGTCCACACTGTCCATAGAAGAAGGCAGAGATGAGACAGCTCCAAAATCGGTGTCAGAATGGATAGATATGGCAGGTATCTCCGTACGATTTCCTTTGAAACCCACGTCGCATTGTAGTGGCGGTGTTCCCACATCCACGATCTCCGACGGATTTGGGACCGTTGTTATTATCGGAGCCATTACTGGATCATTTTTGGGGGAGAACGTGACATTTTTAGCAGGGAAGCTCTGAGTAAGAGATGGTCATTCAGATGCGTTAATATGTTTCGACCAATTCAATTTTGGCCGAGCCATACCCTTTGGAAGGGAATCCTATTCCTACGAGACTTGAACTGTGAATTTGCCATCCCCCGTATCAATTTAAAGAGTTGTAAGAATTCGGGCAATGGATGTGGTCAAAATCTGTAGCCTTGCAAATTGCATTTCTGTTTTTGCCTGCGTCTTCTCATCCAGCTTCAAAAGGCACCCAAATTGAGACGTAATTTCCCCAAAATACTATTCATACCAGCAATGGAGGGGAGTCCCACGCACTCTTACCCACACTTTTCTCGCCATACGCCCATTTATCAATTTCCAAGGTCGAAGTGAATGGAGGCAGAGAGTTTTTACAGTTGAGCTATCTAGTAAGAGCCTCTGCTGGTCTTCAGATGTTTGCAATTGAACCAGAACTTAACCTCCCTCCATTCGAGTGACCGAACTAGATACATACCCTGCCTCCTGAAGTACCACTATCATACTATCTAGATCCAGTATTGGTGCAGGTATACCAATAAGACAGGTTTGCAACCATAGCGCAGCAGGCGAATCAGGCTTGAACAAAATAGGACGAGGGACTTCCACATTTTCAAGAATCACCGAAGGGCATGTTACAGGAGACTTATCAGATGTAGAGTCTTCTCCCCAGGGGTGTTCATTCGGTTCCAGATGAGCCTCACCAGTGGATCTGGCTTCACCCACCCTCGGTTGAAAGGAACCTATCCAGATACCGTTGAGTTTTTCTAGTAGCTGAGCATTAACAGAATTTTTACGTAAGCGAACAAATCCGTATCTGTAGCCCGAACTAGCGGCCTTTCAAGGAACATGAACATCACTGACATAGTCGTAAACAGAAAACACTTTCCACATTCTGACTATTTCCACGATGGACGAAAGTTTGAAAAATAGAAGGAAACTGATTCCGAGCGGAGACGTCTGATGAAATCGAGAAGAGGACGCCTAGGCTGAATAACAGTTTCAGGGGCGGCCACCGATTGCTTCCGAATAGGGGAAGCGCGACGACGAATGGGAGTCCAATTAGCTTCATCGTCGCAAGATAAAGGAGCTTTTCCACGATCTGATTCGGAGTTCATTACAAGATTTCCCAGTGGGTAGACGGGAGGTGAGCTAGCGGATGGGATAGAGAGGTTCATTGTGTGGTTAATCAGTAGAGAGACGGCGGAGGATTTTTTCTAAAGAGAGAGTCATCCAACATGCCGCTTTCTGTGATTGTGTTTGTAGGAGTATCCGAGAGGCTGATCATCAAGTTATATGTTTGGATGCTATAGAAGCTACTGTTGAATTGGTAAGTGGACCTCTTGTTTATTTTGATGTTTCCTGGGGTGAAAAATGCTTCAGAATGGAACAAACTTGAGTCTTTGGATGTTGTGCCTTTGTCAAGTCTAGATCTTTTTGCTACACATTTCAACAGCTTATGTAACGTCTTGTATGCACCTGCTGTGATCTTCTTCTGTTGCTAATCTTGCTGAAAGAGCAACGGGAGGATGGGTGCATGGTCAACATTGAGGACACTCCATCATCTGAGCTATCAAGTCTTAATAAATGATTATGTGAACCAGATCAAATCATGATTTTTATGAGTAAGAAGTAATGTGACACACAATTTTAAAATTTGTACAGTAAATGTACATATACTACTAGACATAATTTTTAACATCAAAATCCTAAAGTTTCAAAAAATATTTTATTTTAATTATACATGCACCTGTGTAACTAACGATGGTATTTTGTACTTACAAACTGAAATCATGTATCATTGAGAATTCCAATTCCAGCGAAGCATAATTTGCTCCAACCAATAGCTTCTTCCCCACCAACCTCTGATCTACGTACGCCATGGTAGATTCCGTTACAAGCGTTTGGCCTAGACAAGAAAACACGAACTTAATATGAGTATAAAAAAGTTCGGGAGAGAATGAAAAAAAAAACAGTTCAAAGCAAGCTTATTGATAAGGTCAGGAATGTTGTATCCATTGGAGAACCTTTCGGTGGCCCGATGAATTGGGTAGTTGATGCCGTACAATGGAGTGTCGGCCCTTACGATGGTGAGAAGGGAGTTGTTGTTGTCGTTATCCACCAGATAGTTGCCGAACATGAAGAAAGTGAAAGGGTTGTGTCGACGACGTATATGTGTCGACTTGTCCTTGTATAAGACATACTTTGCTCTACCAATTGTAGATTGGTTGTCGCAATATATGCATATTGTTCGCACACGTTTAGGCCAATCTGGAAAATATCCTCAAGGAAATTTTGTAGTCATTTTGCCTCTTCACGGTATTTATCCAGTGCTACGAACTCAGATTCCATCATGGATCTAATTATTACAGTTTGTTTCGAGGATTTTTACGAAATTGTTCCACATCCAACAGTGAAGACACATTCACTAGTAGCTTAAGGCAGAACGGTTTAAGGACATCACGTATATTTATTAGCTAGTAAGGTTATTATAATCTCACAAGGGAAGGTTCAAGGGGTGAAACCTACCAATTTTATGTAAGTATTGATCGCAGAATTCTATCAGCATGTATTGAGTCCATGTCTAAGTTCAATTTCATTCATGTGGGGCATTGTTGGAAAAATGAATGAGAAATTGACGCTCAAACTAAACCACAATTAATAAAGCACAAATGAAATTAATATATTAATTATATTATTTTTGAAAAACAATATAAAGTTTATTCTTATACATTGGGGTTAAGAGTTAACGATAATGTTGACTAATTCTTTGTCATTATCCCACGTGATTTAGTGGAGATAAACATGGAGTAGGAGTAAACCCAAAGGCGGATGCAAGGGGGGCCCTGGCCCTCCCTCCGTCCGCGACCGTAATCTTGTTTATCCAATTTTATTTTTTATTTTATTTAAGTGAAATTGAATTTTGTTAAAAAGTTTTCTATTAAAATACTCAAGAAAATTGGTAACATAAGGTAAATGGACTTATTTAGTTTGATATTCATGTTCAATCAATAATCAGAAGTGAACCTAGGTACGAGTTACAAGATGATAAGATCTTTGAACGTGGCTGATGAAGATGTTTGAGGTGTTCGAGGCCCAAGATGCATTTGAAGGGTAGCATGGCTAATCCAAAAGAGTCCTAATTATCGAAGAAATCCTAACCTCGGAGGGAGTTCTAACTCGACAAGGAATCCTATTCCGACAAGGAATCCTATTCCAACAAGGAATCCTAATCCAACAAGGAGTCCTAACTTGACAAGGAGTTCTAACTCGACAAAGAATCCCATTTCAATAAGGAGTTCTAATCCACCAAGGAGTTCTAGACGAGCATGGAGTCTGAACTTGATGATCCAAGAAGCTTGACCTAGAGGAGACCACGAACCATTTATGCTTAGTGGGCCCCATGGCCCACCTGAAATGGCCCGATCCACTATCAAAATCCAAGTCATGTCCCAAGAAGCAAGCCCAAATGAACATTGCACGTTTTTGGTGGTTTGTGGAGTCCAAGGACAAGTGGAAAAAGACCAAGTTCAAGGATTCAATGGATAAGGAAGTTTCTCCCCTAAAATTATCCAAAAGGATTCATTCCTTATCCAAACACACTATTTACTTATCCAAGTCTTTAGATTAGGTTATTGCTTTATTAGTCTTTATCTACACTAGATTTGTTCTTATCTAAATTAGGTTTGTTCCTATCTAAACTAGGTTCCTTCATATCAATTAGGAAACATTTTTGAGGTCATTAGGATATCTAGAATTCGTCCTCTACTCCTATATACGGAGGACGAATGCCCCATGTAAGACAATCAACAAGTTTTATGAAGTTTTACGTTTTTACGTATTGTACGATTGTATTCTCTTTTGGTTTTAAACCATCTTTGACTTATCTTTTCTCTTCGAGTCAAGTGGCATCGTTTTCAAAGAACTTATCCTTGATTCTTGGTTACCACAAGTTGCTTTCAAGGGATTATTTTGTGGCGTTCTCGGTTATAATTTTTGTGACTTCTCGTTGGTTGACACAAGTTGTCTTTAGGCGAAAGCACAATAAATTCGTCCCTTTTAGATCTTGTTTTGAATCTTGAATTCGTGTGGAATTTTGTCACAAGTTCGGCAAGGATTCATATCATTTGGTATCAGAGCCAGGTTTAGGATATTTTTGCCCTATCAATCTGCTTAGCTCATTATAGCTTTGAGGCCGAAATTTATTTGATAGTCTATCCCTAATTTTCGTTTTTTTTTCTTCTTCAATTTTGATTTGTAACCTTGCTGGTTATTCAAAAAAAAAATCGTTAAAAAAATGAAATTTTTTGATTTAAAAGCAGGAGCGAGGGGATCTGATTAAAAAAAATATATCGAGATCCTCAAAATATCTTCATCGAAATGGGTACAACCAGCAAGAGAGTGGAGTTTTTTTGATTTGTTTGGAGTCTTACAGAGTTTGTCATGAGTTTGAGTTCCTCATACTCAAACCCGAGGCTCCCACCCCCTTTTCAGTCCCTGAAAGGATAGTTCTTATTCTGTAATTCTCAATCTTGAATCAAGTTCCAGTCCATTTCGGATTGTCGTTTGGCTTGAGGAAAAGGTTTGAGTTGAAGTT
>JAOWBN010228877.1:0-12711 GCA_028565015.1 Pinguicula moranensis
AATATATATGAGTTGTCGAAATTTCCCACTAACTTTATATATATATATATATACAAATACATATATATATATATTATTCCAATCAAAACTAATGGAGTTTGATGTATATAATATACATCCCACAAACTTATGTTTATTACATCTGCGCCCCCATAATTACAAACAAGTCCTTGAAGTTTCATAAACTTCATTTTTACTTCTATACTTTACCTTAATTACAAAATGATCGTTCAAGAATTTGATATTAATGTGTTTAACCCTATAGGTTCCCAATAGTTTTGCAATGGATCTTGAATCAACATAATCAAATTATGGTTAATGAATTACACACTTGTAATTCATTAATCCCTAATTCAAATCCATAGATCACGAGTGACCTCTAGCAAAATATCATGGCCCACAAACATTGAAAATAGTCATAGAATGAGACTATCCTTTCAAGAACTAGCTCTTGTGTAATTAATATCCTTTCACCTTGTTCATATCCCTAATCTTATATATTGAGGTTATTTGTCATCCTCATTAATATACATAAGATTTCTTGTAACGGAAATCATGGTCATTGAGTACTAATTAGAAACTTCTTTCTAATTAAACTCGTGCTTTGCAAAGGCTTCAATGACTTCTTACAAGTGGCCATAGGGAAATCTTCTCCTAACATTTTAGGAGCGGTGAATCCTTTATTGATCACTCACAATCCTTCCGTACTTTGGACCACTCCCAAGATTGCCAATTGTTACCCATTTACGATGTAACTCCAAACAGAATTAAATAGTGATATCCATACTCAAGCTCTCTATGGTGATCTCAAGTTTAAAGATAACTTACACATACTATTCTTTATAGTGTCATCCATTGATAATATGATGATCTCTATGTGGGTCAATCTGATGTACTTGTCAACTACAAACATCCATGTTCTAGCTTAAGTGTCTTTACACTACAGTTGATGAGATCAATTATTTCCTTCAAAAGGAATTGGCTTAGAACATGCTAACCTATCTGTATTAGTGAGGCTTTATCTCACTAGTACTATGACTAGGGATGTTTAGTATTGATAACATAATTAGAGTGATCTCATCATCATATCTCTTTGTGATACACTCTAAGTTATCAACACTAGGCTTTACTATTTGGAATGCAATAAATAAAGAAGTAAATAATCAAATAGTAAAGGTTGTTACAATCATATTTGTAACATTAAAGTGTTAATACAAAGCCCAAGGTGATTGGCCTTAGGGCATAACACTTACAGTTGGAAATGGGGAACTCACTACAAGGCTACTGCTAAGTTAAGATCCATGGTGGAAGGGAGCACAACGACAGTAAAGAATGTAGATAACAAGATGCACAACTGGGGTAAGCATTATCTGTTACTAAATGAATTTACTAAATTGAGTGGGGTAGCAATTTATTCAAAGATGCATGCAATAATTGTTGATTTTGAGGATATGTGAATTGAATACGCACAGGTACAATCACTTTTTTCTAATGTGTACGATTTTAATGGTTTGGTTCAAGATTCATTCTTTGCATTGGTAATGTACAGGTGAACAACAAGTATCGAGTACTAAGAGGCAAACCTTTTCCATACTATGAGTTGTGGTGTGAGTTCTTCGGTAGTACCAGGCTACAATATCAGAGTCCAGGGACCACATCATGGTAGAAAGGGAATGCCCTACGACACCTGTAGCGGTGCTCCAAATCATCGATGACTTTGAAGAAAGAATTGATGATTCAACTGAGCCCAAGGCAACTGGTGTTGCTAACAAAACCCAATCAAGTGTAGATGGTGAAGCAAGTGTAAGCAAGGGTATGCGTTGGAAAAAAAAGTTGGCTCGTCAATCCAGCCTAGTCTCTTGGGCCGGAGAGAGCCTCTAAATGTGGATGCAGTCTTCAATAGAGCAAAAAAGCTATTTTCAAAACAAGAGCAAATTATGGATGAGGAATCCAAAATTGAGAAGACTACTAGGTTGATGAAACATCTGCAAGGGTATGAAGAACTGAACCTTGAGAGCATGATCTGCCTTGTTGATCACCTAATTAATCATGATGGACAATATTACTACAGAAATAATCTAGATGGTAAGGGTCGTGCTGAATTTATCTGTATTGTCATGGGAAACTGACCTAGCTTTAAGATGATGTATTTCTTGAGAATCTGGACTATATATCAGCCACAATACTAACTGGTCCGTGAATTAGTATGGTGCATTAACCATAAGTTTGCCAATTTGATGAGTTGCATTAGTCTGGTGTATTAATTGTGATATGACTAGGAGGTACATTTTTAAGGCTGCAATTCTAAGCACTACAATTCTTATTATTGCAATTCGAAATTTATACTGCAATTCGATGTTTTGAGGTCATTTATGATTTCCAAAGAACAAGATCAAACGATAATAGAAGACCAAAAAACAGGAACATATGAATTGCTCTATTTTCGTGGTGCTTATACTCAAGAGGATTCAAACAGAATAACACAACCCATAACATAGGAATTTCAACATACAAATTCCTGTAAACAGACCACAACATTGGACTATATCATCTATTTGACCCTAAACCACATATACTTCAAATTAAAACAACATAAACTACCAATTCAAACTACTACGACTTACATACTAAACGAAAGCAGTAAACGCCAATATGCATCTTCAAAATAGGGGCATAAGGGACTACACTAGGTGAAGTATTCACTGGTAATGCTGGAAGAAGCCTGACTTACTGCAAAGTAGACGGTGGGTTCCTCCTTCTTCTCGTCAATGATGATGAAATTCTTACTAACTAATCGTTTTTTCATTTCAACATGTTTCTATAGGTTGAATAAGAGCTGGGATGTACAATCCATCTTGGTGCCCTGACAATAGATAAGGGACGTAAGTCTCCTTGGAGTGTGAATAGTCACTAACCTCTCGCAGTTTTCTCATGAAGTTTACTTGTATCAGCAAATTGGTCAAGTCCCTCTTGCTCTCGCTCCCCTCATTTATTCAAGTGTATGTGCCTCTTTTACTTCATAAAGGTACAGAGTAGGAATGCAGGCCTATGCTCATCTCATCAAGTCTCTCGGACTACCACCAGGAGTGGTAGGTAGCAAATCTCACTATGGAGGAAACCGATCAAAACCTCACAATCACATCTACCTTGTACTGTAAGTGGTATATGTTGAACTCGAGTGATCTATCAGAATTGCCATATACTCATGCTTCAAGTCCCCAATTTACTACTTATGGGAATATTGTGCGCGTGTGATCATCCTGTGATTGTGTGATCCTACATCAATTTTGAGAAAAGCAATACGCCAGAAAGAAGAGTATGGGAGGTGGCATAAAATCACTAGACTATGATACTATAAGGCAAACAGGTTGAGCTTGATTAACTACTTCAGTAAAGACACTTGTATCCATTGGCGGCTTGCATAGTTGAAGGTTAGCATATCACTGCTGCAATACCCATAAGTCTTTGCTTATTAGAACATTGCAGCAATCTCTTGACCTTGATACTATATAGTACACAGGCAAAACTAGTTTTTATCAAGGTAATGACTCATGTAGTCATTATATGGCAACCTCCATACCTGATAGTCATGTGATCACTTCTTCGGATCTCCCTCGCTCTCTTTTCCACTACACTTCAGTTGATACACGTGCCATGAGCATTGTGCAACTTTCTCTTGTATCTCTTTTGTTTCTATTGTTGTATTCTTACCAATGGTAATAATAATTTACTTATTTTTTACTTTAATGAATTTTGGCCCATAAAAAATGATGATGGGATTCTCTTATATGTCTCCAATTTTACGATCCTCCAAAAGGGGGCGCTTTATTTCATACTTACTCTCCTCTTTGTATGCACAGGCATGCATGCACAATGAAAACCTAGTAGGAGGCTTGACCAGCCCATGGCGCACGCGTAACGACTGAAGCAGGCAGGTAAGCGGCGGGATATGAAGGCGAGTTTTCCATAAAATCGAAGGATACGCAATACAAAATCTGGAGAAGATGGAGAGGCTAGGCATAAAGAAAACGGAATTTTATACTCGAATTTTGAGGGTGTTTTGGTAAAGGGACATCTTATTAAAGAAGTGGGAGGATATTCACATTGGTTAGCCCTAATACCAAATGGAGGTTTTTCAATCAAGCGTAATCCTGTGTGCCAACTAATGAAGGGGTGTATAAAGGTATGCCGCACTATATTCCACCAATTATCTATAAAGTTGGAAAGGACATATATGGTTTTCCATACACTGCTTAAAGTTTGCAATTTTTGAGGGTTGAGAGTTTGGGTCATAAACATGGTACCGATAAAGGCAAAAAAACATGAAAGTTGAGCCGCAAAGGAGGTTTATAGGAAATGAGGGACAAGAGTTTTATGATTCAACCTGGGGGTACTAGATGTCATAAAAGAGGGGAAATTTGCGAAGGAGACGTTGCCTACTTTTAGGAATGTTTATAAAGATAGGGGATGGAGTAGATTTCTTGTAGTCTGGGTGAGTTTTCTATCAATTTAGTTTGGGAGTTCTATGCCAATTTGGGCATGGCAAAATACTATTAAGTTTGTGTTCGCGGGTATCTTGTTCCTTTCAGCCCCACTGAAATTGATGTCATGTACAACCTCATTAATTTGGAGGAAGACAAGTTATCCCAGTTTAATAGTGGATTTCTAGATACCCAATTGTTGTGTGACCTAGAATTGACGTGAAATATATCCACAGGACTGAAGCTTATTGAGTTGGTAGTTAACAAAGCTGACCGCCATACCAACGTAGTCATGTGGCATATGTTTATATACACTCGAATGATACCCACAACCAACACTGCTGATATCAAGCAAAAGGTGCTGCTATTGATCTATGACATAGAGACAAGGAGGAGCATCGATGTGGGAAGGTGATTTTCAAAGACATTATGGAAAGTGTCGCTTCACTGGGGAACAGATCCAGCTCATTGCACTTCCCATCATTGATCACGGCTCTCTACTTAAAGGCAGGCGTGATACTAGCAATTAAAGAAAAATTGCAACCTCCTGCTTTGGACATCGAGCCAATGTTACTCAACAAACTGTGGGTATATTATGAGAGAATCAAAATCAAAATTGAGGACATGCCAGGGTTGTCTCACCGTACCAAGGCCACTGTGAAAGGTAAATTTGTAATCCCCCCACTTACCTTGCAGGTTTCTAGTGCAAAGTCAAAAGCTCCGACGTGGCTTCTTCCGGAGTAACTCTAAGGCCACTGTGAAATGTACAAAAGAAAGTTGTACATTCCTTTATTATTAATGAATTTTGACTTATCCAAAAAAATGTCAAAAGGTCCGACCACCCATACGATAGCCCAGTGGGAGTCTTTTGTGATGCAACCCTAGTTGCACCCAGCCCACCAAGTCAAGAGGACATCCAAGAAAATTCAATTAAAGAGCCCAAACATGGCGTGAAGGAGCAAGAGAGGCATGACCAGTTAAGGCTACCCGATAGCCCAATCACACACCTACGAGCCAAGAATTTCAAGGGGGCTCAATATAGCAAAAATGGACCCAACGGCCCATTTACATTAAGCAGGTCTCACAACCCAATTGAACAAGTATGGCCAATTACCATGATCCAAATCACAACCCAAGAAGAAGCCCAAGTCCATAATGATTTCGTGGGAAAATGAAGTCCAATACATGACGGAAATAAAGATTAATAATGAGATATGAGGATAAAGAAAAATCCTTTTCCAAAGATTATCCAAAGATCTTATTCGTAATCTAAGCTCATTAGATTAGGTTGTTTCTTATTTTGCTCTTATCTAAACTAGGTTCTTTCCTATGTAGGACACGTTCTTAAGGTTATCTAGGAAACCTAAAAGTCTTTCCCCTCTCCTATATAAAGAGGTTTAACACCTCATTGTAAGACAATTTAAGTTTATGCATTATTGGTAAGATTGTATTCTCCTTTGATTTTTAACCCTTCTTTCGACTTATCTTTTCATTTGAGTCAAGTGGCTTAAGTCCTTCAAGAACTTATCCTTAATTCTTGGTTGATACAAGTTATGTTCAGGGAATTATTTTGTGGTATCCTTGATTACATCTTTCATAACTTCTCGTTAATTGACACAAGTTGTCTTCATGCATCCAGCACAACAAATTTGTCCCTTCTGATCGAGTCTTTTGAATCACCAAATTGGGTGTGGGGGTTTCACAAGTTTGGCAAGAATTCATATCAGCTGGTATCAGATCCATATTAGGACATTTTTGCCCCTAATAGGCAGAATAGTAAAAGCCGAATTGAGTGATACAAGAGATTCTAATTGAATATCTTTGAATGTATACACGTGGGGGAGTGGTGAGTATTTTGTTGCTAAAACTTTACTTGTGAAGGTACAAACATGTCAAGTAAAGAAAAATCCGTGGCTAACTTAACGGATGGAGAGATCCCTCAAACTGCTGCTCTTGAGCAAATGGTGCAAATCCTACAACGAATGGAAATGGTGAATGTTGCTTATCAAGAACGTTTAGTATGAGTTGAGACCCTACTGACTCATGTATCGTACACCAACCATGGTACAAAACCGCCACGAAGGAACCATTACGTGAGAGAGGAAAAGTGTAGCTAATCAACGACATGACCCACCTGAAGATGAGGCAGAACATCAGGATGATCGAGATGATTTTGATGCATGGTCCACTGAATTTGATGATCATTATGAGCTCTACGGTCGAGGAGCTCGAACAAACCATGGACATATGAGGGTGCAACAACCAAGATGATCCCCTTATCAGGTTGTTCGTGATATTGGTTACCCGATACATGCTCGTGAGGATCAACTTTGAAACGTGAAAATCAAGATACCGAACTTCTAATGGAAGAATGATCCAAAGAGATATTTGGAGAGGGAGATGAAAGTGTGGAAAGTGTTTGAATTCCATGACTACACTGAGTGCCAGAAGGTAAAACTCGCATCTATTCGAGTTCATTGATTATGCTATTACATGGTGGGATCAAGTGCTGAATAATAGAAGACGCTATAGAGAACCACCACTTAAGGATTGGGAGAAGATGAAACAAATCTTGAGGAGAAGGTTTGTTCCTAGTATTTTCTATCGTGAGATCCATCAGAAGTTACAACGATTGGTGCAAGTTTCTAAAGGTGCTGAGAAGTTCTATAAGGAGATGGAGTTGTTCTTGATCAGATGTAACATTTAGAAGGATCGTGGGGTTACAATGGCACATTTCCTTTAAGGATTGAATCGACAAATAGCTGATATTATTGAATTAAAGCACTATGAGGGCATGCTCTACCAAGCTATCAAAGTAGAGAAACATCTTAAAATAAAGATAGTGAGAAAGGTGAGCTCAATTTCGAATCCTACTTCATCATAGAAATTGAATCCCAAGTGGGATTAGCCGAGACCCAAATCAAGTTTGAAGATTTCAAAGGACCAATATGAAATCCGTGACTAAACAAGGTACTTCTACAGCCTCTACATCAAGACACTATGATATTAAATATTTCAAGTGTCAAGGTTTAGGTCCTATTGCAAGCCAATTCCAGAATCAATGCATATTGTTCCTCAAAGGCAATGCCATGATCTCATCCAAGGATGAGGATGAACCAAACGAACACGAGCCGAGTGAAGATGAGAATGATGAGGTTGATACTGAGACTACAGTTGGTGAGATACTGGTAATTAGAAGAATTTTGAGCATGCAAACTAAGGAGGAAGATGACCAAACACAACGTGAGAATTTTTGCATACATGTTGTTTTGTTACGAATAAAGTTTGTAATGTGATCATAATTGGAGGAAGTTTTGTAAATGTGGCTAATACCTACTTGTTACAAATGATGAATTTGGAAACGATCACACACCTAAAGCAATATCAACTTCAGTGGTTAAATGACAGTGGAGAGATGCACATGATTAAACAGGTGATAGTTCCTCTTGTGATTGGAAAGTATGAAGATGATGTTCTTTGTGATGTAGTACCCATGGGTGCATGTGATGCGCAAAACTTGTTGCAATTCACTTCCAGGTATACAAGTTGCACAAGTAATAAAGTGATGATAAGGATGTCGATGCACGGGGATTGAGATAAACAATCACTAACATTCACAAGCTTCGTGCAATTTGAACCGAATAAAACTCGGTTGATACTAATCTAGTCATTAATCTACAAATTATGCAATTAACAAAGATGATTAAAATGCATTGGAATAAATGCAATTCGAAGTCAAAGGATGGAGACATAAAGGGGAATGCAACTTCACCACTTCAGTCTTGGGTGGAATTATAATTCGATTAATCATGTACTAATTATCCTATAATGTTTACCGGATTCACCTATCCTATACACTTATCTCCCTTGAGCTTAAGAGTTCTTATTTGATTTGTAGATGATCATCTTTCGATGTCTCATTCAAACAAACCAAAGACATTGATCTAATGTGATCCTCACACGGTAGCACCGATTCTATAGTCATTCTCATGCTATAGAAATCAGTGTGGACCTTGCGACGCCTAGCATAATTTGTCTCTCAACCTCCCATTGTACATAGTGCACCTACTTACGTTGGCCAAACATAAATAGACAAAGATGAATAACAACAAGATCAAACACAGTAAAAACAAGTAAAATATGGTAAATATTTAATAATCTCTCCGAGTTCTTCAAGTGCTACTTCGCGTCCATGGACTTATAAGTTTAGCTCATGCTTAAGGCTTGAGACAATCTACTAACACACATTAATGAGTTCATCACAAGATAGATAGAGAATCTGATCGGTTCTTCCTTGAGGAAAAGCTCCAAAATGGCAGCTTAAAAATCTTCTTCTTGAACAATGTGGCTCTCCGTACGTCCTCCCTGGATTTTGCATTTTTCTACCTTTTATACTACTTTGGTAGCTTCTCGCGGAAGCTTAAGTATAGTATATGGGTATATTTGTCTGCCTTTCAAATATGCCGCGCAAATATATGTGTACGTATCACCTTGCATGGTCATTCAATCAGGAGCTTGTGTCATGCCTCGGATAATTGAGACAAACCTCTCTTTTTGGGGTTATTTCTCTTTCTTTTATCTCAAAGAGTAATTAATGAACTATTTCTGCAAAACGAAGGTAAACAGGTATAAAAGGTGTGTCCCATCATCCTTATTGAGCCAAATCAGACTCAAATAGTATGCATTTATTAGGTATAAAGTAGATTCATCAACATCCACAAACTTGAATCATTGCTTATCCTCAAGCAAACAGTTACAATAAACCTAAATGCACAGTAAGGATGTGAGTGTGAAGGTGGACACATAACTCCATGTCATGCAAGTACAAATGTAGCTTATTATGCTCGCAATCATCAAATTTTGTGTTACTTCATACATAGAAGTGTCAACTATGGTCAGAACTATAGGGATTTTCTCACTTTCAGGTAAGGTTGCCTTCGTCAAACTTAAACTTAACAGATTTTTTTCCTCCCTACTTTTTCTTTCAGTTTAATTTTTTCATCTCCCTCGCTTTTTGCCATGCTAAGAAGGTCAGCAATTGAGATAGACATTATTTTGAAAGCCGATACATACTTCTTCCATCATAGTCAAACATTAAACCCGAGAGTATTTACATAAGTGGCATGTCAAGAGCACTATGTATATCAAATTACTCTTCCTTTCTTTTATTTTGGGAAAGTTAATTCTATTTTTGAGTGCGCAGAAGTAATTGCTTAGCTATCCCTCGAGATACAAAATAAAATTTGCTTTGCTGGCTTTTTTCTCTTTTTCTTTTTGTTTTGCTTTTGCTTTTTTCTATCCATAACTTGTCCCAATCTTGGTTTAGGCTCTACTCTTAAACTAAGAAAGTCTTTTGGATTTATCTATCAGTCAACATCAAGTTGAGTACCTTCCCCCAAAAAAAAATTACTTCCTGAAATCACTCTCCCTAGTTTTTTTTTTGTCAACTTCTCTTATGTATTACAATTTTTTTTCTTCCAAATTATGGCAATGACCCTAAAGACAAAAGAGTAGCAGCTTCACCATACAGCCAAAGTAGTACATAGACAGAGAAATGTATTACCACATATCAAAACATACAAAATTCCAAAGATCAGCAGTCAGCAAACTCCCCATCCCCAAACTTATCATACACTACCCCCAGTAAATAAAGAAAATAGGAGTTGAAGCAATACTCCCTAAAGGCAAGCAGATCCATGCTTCATTCATAGTCAGAGTCATATCCCACCAAGTTGTAGGCTTGCGCTTCATCATCATCATCATCTTCTTTCTTTTCATCTATAGTTCTAGTATTTGCCTCGGTTGGTGGTGCAGATGGAAGGCCAATGATGGTGGAAGCGGACTGATGGAGAAGTGGACATCCTTCCTTGTGGACATCAGCACCAGATTTGTGTACACTGCAGGGTTGTAGCGATAAGATTATTCCACAATGCCTCCCACTGGTCTGGAGTTGGAGTAGCAACTGCTACAGGCATGGCTGGTGATGGCTGCTTGAGCTTATAACCAGGGGTTTGTACCTGCAGAGGAGGAATAGGAGTTGCCATTTTGGCTTTACCTTTTGACTTGGCGGTGGTAGGTGAACTAGTTTTCTCCGAAGTGGCTTCAATCTTGATGGTTTGGCGGTCAGAGTAAGTGCCCAACTTTCTTATCAAAGTAGGAGTGATATCCACAGCAGGAAGGGATAGCTTCTCATCCTCAACCAAGGCTATTCTAGCCTTCAGACACATTGCAGTTACCAAGGAAGGGACGTGCAGTGAGTTAGGATGCTTCTCCAGGACAGCCAAACTTTCTAAAATGTCCTGGTAAATCACCTTCCCTACATCAATGTTGCGGCCAGTTTCAATAGCGTATACGATCAACAACATCTTCAACTTGATGTCCCCAGTGTTGGTAGTCGGCATCATCCTCGTGCATCTGAATAAGTGCCAAATGAGAATAGTTGCATGACAATCTGCCTTGTTGACTCCCAGTTCAATCGGTTTATTTCATGTAGACATCTTTCAGGTCATTTTCGGAGAACACAAATATTCAACCAGATCAGGGTACTCCCCATTGAATTTTGAGAATTCATCCTCACCCATGCATAAAAAGTTGTGAATTTGATTTATCTCCATTGGGCTAAACGGTACCCAAATCCCTCTACTATACACTTTAAAATCATTCATGACAGCCATATTAGCATAGAATTTTTTTACCATGTATAGTTCTAAGAAATTGAGTCCAATAATGATCCTTAATAGCCTTCCTAATAGTAGGTATGCATCCAGAAGCAAAACCCCTTTCCTATATAACATCCAATACACCCACAATAACTTCAAAGAAATCCTTCGCAGTTGCATTCAAAAAATTCTCAGGAACACTAGACTTAGTGATTTTTGCTTTCTTAGGTGGCAGGCTTGCTAAACGCTAAGAATATTTGAGTAACGAGATCGAGTTAGTTGTTACTTACGGGGGTGCAACATAGAAAATGCGTGCTCATATGAATTATGGAGTAACTGTCGTAGTTGTTGGTGAACTACAAAGTGGTCCCGAGAGGATTTTGGCATTTAGGATTTGTCGTGGTCTAAAAATGAGTTGTTGTTCAAGGCGGGACAACGGCCGCATTTTTTATATTGAGACCTTAGTGGGCCTAAAAATTAATTCATGGCAGTTATTGTAGCTGTTATTGGGCTGAGCGTGGTCAAATAAAAATAACTGCCCGTTACTGTATCTGTGCATAAATGAAGACGTGTTGACCGTGGATAGTGAATGGGAAACTGAAGGTCTTCTCAGATTTCCTGCTCCATTGTGATTGTTGCTTGATCTTCCTGGTTGTTGTGTTCATATAGGCCACCCTTTAAAATATCCCAAGAGATATTAGGTTGTGATGACTAAACAAAATGTACAAAATTAAATCCACAGTTTAATACACATAAATAATAACAGCCACTGGGGGACTTATAAATGCCATTTCTCAAACTTAACAAGTTGTATAGCATGATGTTGTTCATATAGTTAAGTAAGTAGAAGGGTTGAGGGTACGTCCCTGAGTGATGCAAAACAACAAATCTTGGGTTGTCTCCCAAGCAGCGCTTCTTTATTGTCTTTAGTTAGACACAGTGGGACTGCTTCAGTGTGTAAGGAATTATGGCTCAATTTCAATAATTTCGAAATTCCCAAATTCGATTGAAACACAAAATTGAAACCAAAAACGTGTTAATAAGTGTTCTGGATATTGATAGGAAGTCATATGTACCTCGGATGTCGCCGGATTTCACAAGCAATCGCCGGAATTCGGTTGAACCCGAACCTTGAAAACTTTTGAACAATCAATCCGTGCGAAACCAACCCCCAAAGTAGGAAGGCCTCTACCAAGTTCGCTCTTTGGGAAAACCTAAGGAGGTGCTAGCCTCCGGCGAAGAAAACCGGCGACAAAAAATCTCGGTTGATTTTCCTCCACTCCGAAATCGAACGAGGAGAACTACTTCAATTTGTCGGTTCCATCTCACCTCTAAAAGACGAAGAAGATGAGAAGAGCATGATCCGAAAGACTCGGATCTCAACTAACGAATTCAAGAGGAAGAAGACTGGTTGTCGCGATCGGGAGGAAGAGAACGAAGAACACGTTCGAACACGTTCTTCCTCCATGAAACACGGATCGCGTCATATATGTGTTAATTGGGCTTTTGGGCCCAATTGACTTAAATCTTATTTAAGTCTCAATTGGGCTCAAAGCCCAATTGTGTCTCCA
>JAOWBN010228888.1:0-12711 GCA_028565015.1 Pinguicula moranensis
CATCATCACAACTCTTTGTGATACACTCTATATTATCAATGCTAGGCTTCACTAGTTTATATGTTATAAATAAACAAATAGTGAAGGTTGTTATAGTCATATATACAACGTTAAAGTGTTAATACATAGGCCTAAGGTGATTGGCCTTAGGACATAACACTAACAGATGATACCATCTTTTTTGCTCAGGCAGATTGGAATACCATCAGAACTTTGAAAGCTATCCTCCAGAACTTCGAAATTCTATCAGGCTTAGGGATTAATTACACAAAGAGCCACTTGATAGGCATCAATGTATCTCAAGCCTCTATGAAAAAAATGGCAATGTATATAGGCTAGGATACTGTAAGCCTCCCTTTCAAATATCTTGGGCTACCAATTCGGGCCAATCAACAAAAAATCAGTAGCTGGAAGCCTGTGGTTGAGAGCTTCCATCAAAGGTTGGGTAGTTCGGATCATAAACATATTTCAATGGTAGGCAAAATGATTCTAATCAACTTAGTCCCATAGGCATTGCCATCACACTACTTTACTTTCTTTAAAGCACCTGCTTCAATGATTAAAATCTTGATTATCTATCAATGATCCTTCTTCTGGAGCACCACAGTAGATAAAAAAAGAATGTGTTGGGTGTCTTGGAATAAAGGACAGAGGGGGTTGGGGAATTATAAGACTCTCTACCTTTAATCTAGCCATGCTTGGTGAATGGGGTGAAATGCTTATCAAAGGGAAAAAATAGTCTAGCAACCACGGTAATCAGATCAAAGTTGGGGAACAATGGCCTGATCTCATTGGGGTGAGTGCGTGAACTAAGGCAACCACAACCAAAGAAAATAGGACTAAGAGAGAGGAAAAGAGGAACATGTATGCATCAAAATGGTGGTCTGATCTGCAGGATTTGACTAACTCTACTTGATTTCTAAAAATCCTAAAAATAAGGGTTGGGTGTGGAGAAGGGATTTGCTTCTGGAAGGATAAATGGCATTGTGACACCTCACTGGCAGAGAAATACCCTAAACTACATAGAGTTGCGCAGGATAAAGAGATCAGTCTTGCTGATTATGGAGCATAGGTGAATGGCAAGTGGTCCTGGCACTAGACCTAGATAAGGTATATGAGGGGCCATTAATCTAAGGATTTAACCAACCATATAGGCTTCTTGTAGGATGCTACACCTCACCTAAAAGGTAAGGATGATTACTATTTCGAAGGATTACCTATTTGAGAGTATACTAATAAGGGAGCATATGATCAACTATGCGAGCACAAAAACCAGTTTTATACTGCAAATGAGATTATAGACCTAAAAGTAGTGTGGAGTAGGTATGTCCCTAAGAAAATCTGCATTTTGGCCTGTAAGTTAATGCAGGCCTATTAGTTAATGCAAAATACCTTGCCTACAAAAGTTAATTTGTGGGCAAGGAATGTGATTCAGGACGGACAAGACTTGAGTTGTACTCTATGTAGGGATGATCAAGAGACTGTGACACATCTATTTTAGACATGCAGAATCACAATGGGAATATGGTTTGAAATCCATAAATGGCGAGAAATAGGTTTGCTAAGCAACACTAAGTCCCCAACACTGCAGGAATTTATACAAAGCTAAAGAAGAGAAACCAACAGAGAATCTTGGATAGCTATATGGTTAGCAATGGCGTGGACAATCTGGAAATGCAAGAATAATCAACATTTCTCTAGAGTGGAACCTAATATATAACATTACACGCAATCCATTCAATAAATAACATGGCTATGGATTAGAGCACACAAAAAAGAACGAGCATTTCCCTACACAATGTCTGACTTGCTATTACAACCTGCCACATGCCTAGCATTTAGCTAAGAGAACAATCTGCCCTGAGCAAGAATACAATGCATGTAGCTACGCAATGTACCACGTAGATTGGAGGAAGGTCATAACAATACTACTAGCCCCACGAGGTGCATGCAGAACAGAAACCTCGCCTCGCTAAAAGTATGAAATCATTGCCCCTTTAATCTGTATGTCTAACCAATTGGATTTTATGTGCACACTACTATCTAATCTTTATATGTTGTGTAGGTGTACTGGAGTTACAAGATCCTGTTCAAGGGAAGGGAGCATTTTAGCACCTGAATTTGTAGGCATAATCCTTCTGCATGAAAGACGAAGATAATGGAGATTATCATGAAAATCAATTGATTTACCGCAAGATTTTATTAATTTGTGCAGGTTCATGTTTTATAATCACCAAAAAATGGTTGAGAGTCTCGTGCTCCAAGATTATGAGGACATGCAAACATGGAGACAAAGAAATCATGAAGGATAGATTCATGTGGCGGATGAGAGGATCTCTTGTAGACCAGAGCTTACATGTTTCGGTACTCCGTGTAGGTGCACATGGAGAAGCTGTAGTCAGAACAAGAATCACACCATAATTGCATTGAGCTAAATGAGAAAAGGGCACATAGTGGAATATCCGTACTCATCAGTGTGTATTGCTCAATGCTTCAGATAACTTTAGTTCCATAAAATCAGGTTTGAATACATACAAATAAGTGGAATAGTATTTACTGAAGGTGCCAGGATATCCCTATTTGACGACATTTGTGGTTGATTGTGACAACAGCCTATGCAGAGAATATCCATACTTTTATTGGGAATGGATTCACTTCAACCTCAAGCTGGAGAAAGTTTGGATCCTAATGAGCTATGGACCAATCCACAAACAACAATTTTTTATTGATAAGGTGATAGTCAGGATGTTGGACAAAACAACCAGGATGATATGATTGGCTAAGAAGATGACAGATTGTGTACCATCTCCCATCTTGGATGGCTTTCATTACTTGGAAATGGGGATCAAAGAACAATCTCAAAACTAATTAGGCTGAGCTGAGCAAAGCACAAGTTAGTACTCCTGTATGAAAAAAGAGAATCTAAGGCAACCTGAGAAGCTACAAGTTTGGATCAATGTTATTTTGACCCCATTCTTGAGTATGTGGTAGTCATGCCAGTGATGATGGTAGTTCCAAGTTCTATAGGAATAGTAAACCCTACGGATGTGGTCTGTTCCCTATTGTATTTTTCTATTTATTTCTTTGGTTTTGTATATAAACTTTATTTTATTCATAGTGAATTTTGGAATAACCAAAAAAAATTAGTATTCAGTTGTGCCAACAATCCCGTACAGCATAACATGACCAATCATGTGGATATTGACAGGTTCTTTGTCAATGAAAAGATGAATAGTGGAGTACTAGTATTGGGACACAGCCATCAAGGAGCAAGTTGCTGATAGTTTGACGAAAGGCCTTAGTTCCCTTGATTTAGACAGACTTTGTAACAAGATAGGCTTATTGGATACTTTTTACCTATCTTGAGGGAGAGTGATGGTATTTAATTTAAGATTAGGAAACTCAATTATAAAAATTATTGTACGTATTTAAGCCTTAGGGCTATTATGCAATAAACAAGATTTCTATTCTATATTTCAATTAGTATCATAACAAACATGTTCTAATCTTTCGTGCCATATATTAGAAGGTTGGAGCATGTAAACAGAAGAAGTAGTAGCACTCTCATTACCCTTGACGAGATGGCCATGCATTATGCAAAGCTTGAGCATGGTCGTCAACGAGTTCAGTCGGTGATCAATGTGTGATCAATGCATGCACCACATACGATATGTGGGTCGTGCCCCGTCCGCTCGTCCGATGTTGCGGGCAAGGGCGGTTGCCTAAAAGCTATGGCAATTGAATAGCTTATCCCTCATGCAGTGAAATGTCCAAGCCCAAAGCACAATGTGTATGTGCCTGTGCCCAACTCCTCGCACACGATGAACACATTTTAGCATCTCCTGCATTTTTTCTCAAAATGATAGTCTTCTTTTAGTCATTTCATAAAAACCTCATCTCGTATCTTCTTCTTGTATGAAATTACACAAAGTACTATTTTACTTGTAGGCTAACTCAGGACCGATGGACCCATAGAGTGAGCTCCAAACTCTTTTGCCGAGGCAATCATCATTTAGCTTTGTGAACATACGACTATCGGCTTGATGTTGAACTCTCATCTCATATGGGCTTTCTTACTTGAAGATTACTTTAAGAGCATCCGTGTATATAATCATTGCGTATATATGCTATCATTCAATCAAGGTTTACAAATAGGTATAGGTCCAATGTCCATTTAACCACCTAAATGTATCATTCGCCACGAGTACCATTTATTCTCTAATGAATAAATTAATATGATGAATCTTCATTCATGGACAATTGCTCTTGTTCAAGTATCAAATAAACCCATTACGGGAACCATTATTCAAGTCTTACCCCTACAGTGCAAAGAAATGTGTAAATTCTATCATGTACCAAGGATTCTTGGATATCTACTTCATTTAGTTCCTAAGATGAAAGTAGTTGACCTATGTAATCACAAAGAGGTCTCGTTATCGTATCCCATTTAGTTCTACGTAGAAACATTTTTGCTCATAAAGGAGTCTCTATTTAGGCGATTCTACACCAACGGTCTGGATCAACCATTTCCTTTTTTTTGGTAAGTACTAGTAATATTAAGGTTTGTACAAAAGAGAAAGAAAGCAAAATATTTACAACTTTTACAAGGCCTGAAACTGACTACTCTAGTAGGCGACCACAAGTTAAATCTTTGGGAGTGATCTTGATATATGTGCCCACTTCCGTACTGAACCTCTAGTGTAGCTTAGGGTGATCAGGTGTATGGCTAACCTAGCTTCATAAAAGGTCATATAGCATTTTGGCATTCAGTTCATCGCCGTTATCCGCTTTTCAGTAAACAAAACGTCATGGCTATCAACTTATCAATTTCCCTTCTTGTGAGGATATTGGTACATAGCTCGGTTATGTTTGAAGAGCTACCCCTGTAATGAATGAGGGAAGATAAGTCAATGGACCAATATATAAGATCACAACCAAAGATTAACAATATGTCTTCATGGTAAATGTTCGTCAACTTAATTGTCCTCCATCTTCTGAATGTTATTGACAAGCTTACTGATTTATGGCAAGTGCGGTTAAATGTGGTTAATGCTAGCTGCCAGCTGCTTCGAATAGATCTCAAAGATATCCAAGGGGAAGATCATGTCATGTCCTGCACTCCTGATTGCCATCTCAAAGAGGGCCAGCATATAAGTTAGCAGAATTGTGTGCCAACAACACAGATTAGTTCTCAAAGAGGGTCAGTGTATGATCAGGTTATGTTTTTTGTTTATGGATGCCAACTATGTGTAGTGTATGTTTTCTATTCAAAGTTGACACCGAAGACACTTCCATCATAAGGTCTTCGCCATGTACCTCAAAAAATGTCTCAAGGAGTCAGTACAACAAGCAGGTAAACTAGCAAAATCTGAACCATGTAGAGTTTAAAATAGATGCAATACCCTGATCAGTTCCACTGTTACCTATGCAGTTACATGACAGTTTGTTTGCCTGAGGAACAATATGCAGTAAACACAAATCTCCTTGTCTGTATCAACAGGTTACTAGAATAATCAATAAAACCAATTGAACAAGTAGGTAATCTAGCAAAAATTTGAACATGGAGTAAAGCAGAGACCAACGTTAAACTTGGCCTAATGTGGGGGTCACATAGCGTGAAAACAGTATTAGATATGCATGAAATATGCTGTTCATAGCTCAAGTAAGCATTAAATCAGAATTCCATGCAAATTATTGGCTGTAATATTCAGTCAGTCAAAGAGTATGAAAATTGTGGCTGTTCTTGGTGAGCTTTTATGTTCAGCCAAGTATTTCTTTGTATGGCCTGCACTTTATCATTAATCACTGGAGGTTCCCCTCAAACTATTTTGTATTCCTTACTTTCCATTGCTACAGGATGAAAGACATACATACAGATTTTCATACATCCATGTTGCTCCAGTTGGCTTCCTCAAGCATAAGTCCTAGAGTGTAGGGACTAGTTGTTGTTTTTGATAAGCCAGATTTCATTACTAATAAAAATAAGTATGTACAACTTTCTTACAAGAGATAAGAAAGTACAAGAAAAACAAGGAAAAAATCGAACATATGAGACGGATCTTCTATGCGCACAATGTTGGCGTGCGAAGATTGGTCAAAACAACTCTCATCTATGCATGTTTCCATGTGACTGACTAGAGAGGTCATTACCATGCCAGAAAACCCGGCTTTGCCTGCTTATAGTATCAATGTCATGAGAGTGCTACTATAACCCATTAAGCAAAGATTTAGAGGCTACAGCAACATTGCTCTTCTAACATTCGACTATGCAGGTTGCCATACAAATATCGCTACAGGAGTCTTTACCAAAGTAGTTGGCACAGCTCAGCCTGTTTACCTTATAGCACCGTAGTGATTTGATTGTTGCAACCACAGTTGTTCGCTTGACTTCCATCTGGTGTCTCATGGTGGATGTTAGCATCATCAATAGATTGAATCCTTGATGTACTTAAGTTGATGTATAATTCTACACTGAAAAAGTGAAGTTCATTTTTGCCATGTATTGATAGGCTAACTTGTCCGGAGCTTCAAAGATCAAAGCCAACTTATAGTAGTTAGTTTATGCTTTTGCTCAAATCTCGGGTTCTTGATCACTCACAGCCATTATTTACTACATAAGATGCTCTCCTTTTGCCCCCATGCGTTCAGGCCTCGGTATGGATACATCAGCTTTTATGATGGATTTTTCAGTTACCAAGAGTCTGTACCATCAAGTCTGTTAATGTGTAATCAAAGGAACTTTTTTTCAGTGCTTTTATCCACAACCATGTATATCTCTTTGTGTGTTCGTAGATCAATGTTGGATTAGCTTGCATGACTCTGAAGTGGCTGCTATTTCTAGCTAACCATATGTGCCAAAATGTTGCACACCATATAGTTCTCCATTCCCGAAGGTTGGTCCCAGGGGGACATAGTGAAGAGAAGGTTATCAATGAAGGTAGCTGATCCATTGGGGTATCTATGAGTTGCAGTTGGAGCCATGAGATAAGCTCTTTCCACACCTGTACCGCATAGAAGCAAGTAGAGAATAAGTGAAGTACAGTTTCAAAATAGGTAAGGCAGAAAGTGCAGTGATGTGATTGATCTTCTGGTATCAAGCCTTGTCTCTTCATTGTACCTTGTATGGGGATTGCATCCTGCAACAGTTTCCATAAAAAGAAAATTGTATTTTTTTTGGTGCAAGTTTGCTCCATATAGAGGTTAGTAAGGAAACTTCTTGTGTATCATAGGGGGAGTGCTGCGCAACTGCCAGTTGTGTGTAAGCCATTTTGACCGTGTATTTACCATCTGGATTTTCTCTGAATATGTATCTGTCAAGATCATCCACATTAGATGAACAAGCCTGCAAATAAGAAAGAAGGTTATACAGTTCATCATTTTTAGAGGGTCTTAGTGTTATGCGCCAGGTCCACTGCCAACTCCAGGCTCCATTGTTGTAGTGTCCTATTTATGATATACATGTTGTTGGTGTGGAGGTAAGTCTAAACAGTCTGGGAAACTGAGTAGCAAGAGGACAATTATGATACCACGGATCTAGCCAGAATCTGAATCTGTTTCCATTGCCTACCAGTAATATAGTGTGCTCCCTGAACCAATCTGTTCTAACAAGATCTTGGATGTCATTCCACCATTGAGATGCATAAGTTATGGATCTTCTTTGAGGACTGTGTACAGCTACAGGGTAATGATTGCCAGGTAGTGCATAGTAATCACCAATGTGCAGTGTTCCATTGTGATGATATTTCGAGTGCAGAAAGAGACTAGGTTGTCATCTAAATTTAGTATTCTTGCTCCCCACCTTCCTAGCATAGCTAGATTAAAGAAACTAAGGTGTTTAACTCCCAGTCCCCCTGCTGAAATAGGTGAACATACCTTCTTCCAGAATATCTAGTACAAGGTTCTCTTGTTTGGTTTTTTATTCCAGAAAAAATTCCTTTGGATAGCTGTCAGTTGCTTGATGATCTTCTGAGGGGCTCTATAGAAGGCAAAGAAATGTGAAGGTAGAGCAACCAGAACTGAGTTTATGAGGGTTAGTATACCACCAGATGACAAGAACCTGTGGTCCTTAAGACTAAGAGAACGCTGAAATTTGTTTACTATTAGAAACCAGGTTGTGGAGCATGTCTAATTGGCACCTAGTGGTAGTCCCAGGTATTTGCAAGGGAGTGGGTCAGCTCTATATCCCGTGTAGACTGCCATTTCTTATGTAAGTTCCTTCTGCATTCCTATCTCAATGAGGTTGCTTTTGGTGAAATTCACTTTGAGGCCAGAGGTGAGTTCAAAGTTGGTCAGGATGGCTTTGATTACTCGAATGGTATCCCTGCTTGGCTCTCCAAATAGTAAAGTATCATCAGCAAACTGGAAGTGGCTTAGTGGAATCTTTCCTTTGCCAATTAGTAGAGGCTTAAAGAGATGCAACTCTATGGCTTTAGTGATCAAAATGGAGAGTCCTTCTGCGGCAATAATAAATAAGGAGGGAGATAAGGGGTATCCCTGACGCACCCCCCTTCTTTGGGAGAACTCCCTCGAGGGGCTGCCATTGATGAGAATGGATGAAGAGGCAGAGGAGAGGATTTCCTGCACCCATCAGATCCAGCACTGGGGAAAGTTCATCTGTAGCATCATTCATGTTATGTACTTCCAGTTAACCGTGTCAAATGCTTTCTCAAAGTCCACCTTGAAGAGAAGAGCTTGTCTTCGCAGTTTTTTTTATCTCATCGATAGCCTCATTGGCTATTAACACTCCATCTAGTAATTTTCTGTTTCTGATAAATCCCATCTGTTGAGGAGATATAACTTCATGGAGGATTTCTCAAGCTCGATATGCTAGCACTTTGGAAAGTATCTTGGGCAGGATACCAATGAGGGTGATGGGCCTATAGTCTTGTACTTTAAGAGGAGTGTCGATTTTGGCTATAAGTATGATGTGAGCAGCATTTGTACCCTTTGCCAATTTGCAGTTTCTATAAAATTCCTGGAAGTACAACAGTATGTCAGGGAGAAATGTGGGGAGAAAGTGTTTCAGGAACTTGAAATTAATTCCATCAGGCCCAAGACTTTATCCACTGCCACAACTCTTGATTGCTAATAATATCTCCTGCTCAGTGAAGGGGGTTGCAAGTCTATATTTGCTCCAGTGAGATAATCTACTGAACTACATATTCCAGATAGAGGGCCTTTCCCAGGTTGCTCTGATAATCTCTCTTGAAAATGACATCTAAAATATTCTTTTATGAGTGTAGTTTCCTCTAGGTATCTGTCCTTGTCCTATACTCCCTGTATGGTGTTTTTTCCTCTTTTTTTCTGATCTATCTATTAAAATAGGCCGAGTTAGCATATCCTTTTTGAAGCCACTGGATTTTGGATTTCTGGGATGCTGTGCAGTCCATTCTTCTTGTGGTGACCTCTAATTTATCCCTGAGTACAGAGATTGCTTGTATCAGTGTCTCTGAGCAATAGTTTTCAGCTTGGAAATCCAAGTGAGAGAGTAGAAGCATAAGAGTTTGTCTGACAACCTGTAAGTTTCTAGCTGAAAGATTCCATGCCTTCACTGCTTCCCGGATCGCTTTGAGTTTTATGTGAATTCTGAAACTAGCATAGCCATGAATTTATGTATTAGTATATGTAGAAATGACCAAAGCGTTGAAATCCTTTAGGTTTAGACATTCATCTAACATTCTGAAAGGTTTAGGTCCCTATTTGATATGCTTGTTAGAGAGGGAGACATGGCAATGGTTAGAGTCTATTGTCCACACCAATTTGTTTCTAGTTCTGGTTTTGTGCAATCCACTGATCATTTATAAGGAATCTGTCCAATCTGCTCATTGATTTCATTGACTTTACATGTAAATTTCCTCCTTTCCATTCGAAGATCTGTCAGACCAAGATCATTCACCAAGTCTCTGAAGGCTGTTATTTCCTGATTGTTGGCCATTGTTATTTCTGCCTTTTCATTCAATGAAGGATAGATCTGCATTAAAGTCTACCATCAAGCACCACTTTTCTGTTTCATGACTGACATAGGTTCTTCTAATAGCTACACACTGTGACAGTTTAGCAGTTAGATCAGCTGCACCATAGATATTCAGAATATTAGTTGGTATATCATCTTTAGTCCAGTGTCCAGATATCCCTATAAAACCTTCACCAGATATGAATGAATCTTGGCAGAAACTAGTTATGTCCCATATGCATAACAAGCCACTCGACTGGCCAATAGATCCCGAGAAGTACCAATCATAGTTTAGGTCATACCAGAGATAGGCTACTAGAAGTTCATATATGTAGGTTAGTTTAGTTTCTTGAACACTAAGGAAGGATGGGTTTTTTTTTTTTTTAAAAAAAAAGGATGGTTTCTCATGTAGTAGGAATTCGTTAGGCCAGGGACATGCATTTTCCTTGGAGGGGAGCTGAAGGACTGTCACTTTGCTTTGACTGGTTGATGCACCCGGATCAGAGCCTCGACCCAGTAGGGATAGATTGGAGTTTAGTTAAGGCCATTTGCTTGGGAATAGGTCGTGCAGGGGCAAGTATCGGCTCAGAAGTTTCCCCCCTTGGGATCCCGATTAGATTCTTTGAGTATCTAGCCACATTAGCATGGATTCTTTACGATCCAATCCAAATGTGATTCAGCTGGAACAATCGGAGATCTACATCAGCCACATCTCCTTAAAACTGTAGGAAACCAAAGTGCTGCCCAAACCGGTCAAGCTTTTGTGCTATGGTTATCTTCTTGATCAGGCCCTGTTTACTTAGGATTCAAAGTAGTCTTTTCTCAGAGCAGTCTGGAGGAAAGTTCGTTAAGAAGATTGTGAGGGCAGTGCCTTGGTGTTGGGATTCCGGGTTCACTCAAGGATCATGTCTTTCTTGGACCGGATGCCATGGAGCACGGGGTGCATAGGGCGAATTCGGTTAGAAAGGCGTCTTGCCATCTCTAATGGCTGGTCGGCGCATGCGTTTGAGCTGGTGAGATGGAGTATTTCAAGGGTTCATGCTGGAGGGGTAATGAACAGTAGCGTGAAGAGAGGGTGCGTGCTGAAGATGGTGGTGGAGGATATTCCCCGGGCGCAGGAGGCAGTCCCGGGGAGGAGGAAGGCTTGCGAATATGTGTCTCAGGGAAAGGGCGGTGGAGTGGTGGTCAGGAGCGCCGGCGGCCGTTGTTTGCCCCAACTGGTTCGTGAGCAACTTGTCGACCTTGGGGAACTTGTGGCACTGGTGGTGCCACTTGTGGGGCCGATGGTCAATCTGTCGTGGTCCCTTGTCCATTAGCCCTCACCCATGTTACCGCGTGTCCACTCTCCATGTTGTGGTGCTACAGGAGGGGTCAATCGGGGGTATCGCTTGCTCGCCTTGTCCTCTAGATGCGGCATGTCTAGCTTCTCTAACCCTTGACATCGTATTCATGTTTCTCTACGATGATGATGAGTCAATTTCTTAATAATCCATTTAAACAAGAAACACAAGCATCACTACTAATAAAATTCCTCTCAAAATCCATCCAATTGTTAGTAAATGATGAACACAAATACTTGCGTTAATGAAATCCTACACTAAGAACGTTTAGCTAAACGAAAATCCTAAATCTACTTCCACGCCTAGGTTCTTCGAGGTGACAGTGGTATCGTTTTCGCTGTCTTCCACTAGTTCCTCCCCAAAGCAAGCCATATGTGCCCTCAATCCATCGTGTGAATGGCTTGTGAATCCAATTCTTTCTCTGAATCAAGGAGGCCTGTGCGGGCCTGGCACATTTCTAGGCAGCTATCGTGCACTGCCACCCTACTCTTCTCTAGCCTGCGTAAACAGCATGGCCTTGGTCAACTCGAAATGAAGTTCCTTAAAAGGCCTTATGTAGATTCTCAATTCTGCTTCGCTATGTAGGACCTTGTCTTACCAACAGCTCACATAGTGTTGTGATCTAAGGCCGGCCTTCTGTATCATCAATATATCATTGTAGCAATCTTTACTACTAGTTTATTTATAGTATTTTAATTAGTAAAGCCTAGTGTTGATAACTTAGAGTGTATCATAAAGAGATTATCATGGTGAGACCACTCTAATTAAGTTATCATCACTAAATATTCCTAATCATAGTATTGGTCAGACAAAGCATCATTAATACGGATAGGTTAGTATGCTTTTAGCCAATTCCTTTTGAAAGAAATAGTTGATCTCGTCAACTTTTATGGTAATAATGGACTAGAGCAAAATGGCTCTATTAAATTTCAGTGCTTTTATTTAGTGAAGTTGTTGGAACTCAATACATCAAACAACACAATGCATATTGGGTCACAACGAAAATTGCCTCTTTGTATAATTACAAGGGTAAAACCGCGTACATCTGACCCCCATACCCCAACTTAGTTGGGAGCATATTGGGTACGTTGTGGATTGTGGATTGATCTCGTCAACTATAGTATAGTGACCTTAATCTAAAACATGGATGCTTGTAGTTTATAAGTATATCAGATGACCCGTATAGAGATCACAATTTTCTCAATGGTTGATGCTCAAGAATAGTAGGTGTAAGTGATCCTTAGACTTGAGATCACCATTGATATCTTGATTAGGGATGCTACTCTTTGATTCTTGATAGACTGTTTTGATCAGTGTCGTGGATGGAAAACTGGCTCAAAAGTATCCTGAGTTGTACTACACAAGCTAAGGGGTAGCAAGTGGAGAGATCAGGGTCGAATCCACAGAGAAAGGTAGTGA
>JAOWBN010228899.1:0-12711 GCA_028565015.1 Pinguicula moranensis
GGGGGGCTTTATAGAAGCCAAGATAATGTACTGGTAGGGCTAACAGCATAGAGTTGAGCAAAACAGTCCTCCCACCTATTGATATATATTTTTTATTCCAGTTGCTGAGAACTTTGTGGAATCTATCAGTAATTGGCTGCCATGTAGCCTGTTTTCGGTGGTTCCCTCCTACTGGTAGTCCAGGTATCTGTAAGGGAGGTTTTTAGTTTTGCAGCCCAGGTAAGCAGCCATTTCAAGCACCAGTTCCGGGTTCATGTTCATTCCAACTAGGCTACTCTTCCGAAAATTTATCTTAAGTCCTGAGAGCAATTCAAAGTTTTGCAGGACGGACTTGAATGCCTTGATGGAGCTCCAGTCTGGTTGACCAAACATGAGTGTGTCATCTGCAAATTGTAACTATGTTAGCTGGACTTTTTTCCTCCTCACTGCCAGTCCACTGAATAGGTACATGTTTGTTGCCCTGCTGATCATGCTGGAGAGGCTCTCAACAGCAATGAGGTAGAGATAGGGGGAGAGGGTCCCCCCTGCCTCAACCCTCTTTGGAGATAGAATTTATTGGTTGGGCTTCCATTTACTAGAATTGAGCTACAAGATGACTGCAACAACTCCTTGATCCAGCAGTTCCATACTTCAGGGAATCCCATGGCTTTCAGCATGTTCAGGAGGTAGGACCAATTGACTGTGTCAAAACCCTTTTCAAAATCTATTTTAAGGATAAGGGCTTTATTTTTCAGCTTCTTAATTTCATCCAATGCCTCGTTAGCCATCATCACTCCATCCAAGATCTTTTTGTTTTTGATGAATGCCATCTGCTGAGGGGATATGATATGGGGAAGCAGAGGCCTAAGCCTGTTTGCAAGGACCTTTGAGAGGATTTTAGGTATGGCCCTATCAGGGTGATGGGCCTATAGTCCTGCACTCTTTGGGAATTTTCTGTTTTGTCCACTAGTGTGATGTGTGCTACATTTGTTCCATTTGAGAGTTTACAGTTTTTGTAGAACTCTCCGAACAGTTGTAGGAGGTCTTCATGCATAAGGGGAATGAAGTACTTCATGAATTTGAAGTTAAAGCCATCATGGCCATGGCTTTTTATGCTATTACATTCCTTGATTGCTTGTTGGATTTCACTAGAATTATCTCAAATAAAATGAGAATTTGGGACCAAAATCAAACTGTTAATTATAATTGTTTTGTTTTTATTATTATTATTATTATTATTATTATTATTATTTTTAATATCTGGAGGTCATTTAGGTCATTGTCCATTGATCCTGATCAATGAAAATGAGAATTGGGGACCAAAATCCATAAAGGTTCTCGACTCTTGTATGCAACACCCCCTATTTGACAAATTTGTGTGGGAAACATGGCAGTTAACAAGTGCCACTGGCTGCAAGGCCGTCATTATATACAACAAAATGAAACAACTTAAAGAAATTATTCGAGCTTGGAACGAGGCACACTTTTGGAGAACTTAATAGTAAGTTAAAAGATGTGAAAAAAAGGATAAATGATCTAGATCGGCAAATGGACAAAGACATCCTTAATGCAGCCAAGGTAAAATGTTTCCATCGATTCACACCATAAAACTCTCAGAGTGTAAGGGTAGAGCGACTAGACTATTATCGTGGTGTGGGTGGTCGGGTGTGAGCGTGTATAAGAGCTAGCGTATCCCAACTTTAATCTCCTATAATTGTTTATCCATTTGTCCTATTTATTGAATTTACAAGAAGTAACATGGTCTTTCTCTCGATATGTAATAGGTAATCGTCTAGCCCACTTGTGGATCGTGGTCGTTGCATGTTATCATGTTATTGGGTGGCAGATGTCATTTCATAGTACCTCGAACGGGGCTAGAAATGGATATGGCCTATTGGCGACTGCAATAAGCTTTTATCCGCGGGATACACATGGATGTATTTTTTCGCAAAGTCCTTGGATACGAGATCGGGATGATCCTCTTCGGATGATTGGCCAAGGTGATCTTCCTCAACCTCTAATAGAGTGGATTAGAGGGAGATCACCGAGGTCCGTGATCTTTTTTCTTAGAGGTAGCTTTGCCGCATTCCTCGCTTTCCCATAAGGATGCCTTCTTTGGTGGGTCATTTGCCAGATTTTTTTGCCTCTTACATCATGAAACCCCAAGTTTAAGGATTATACATTATAACCCTTGAACTTTCATTAATTTGTCCACCCCATTCATCTGCTCCAATATCTTCTGTGATGATTCGACGACTTCTGTGCCTTTTTTTAATCTTCTATGCGCCTTTTGGGCTACTAAGGGTGACAATCCTTTTATACCGAAAGATTGTTTGTGACATTGTTCCAGTGGCTTTACGCATCCCATCTTTGCCAAGTTTTTCCTCCCCCCTCAATACTTGCAGATTCCTAGGGTTTGGGGCAATTAGGGAACATATAAGGTCAAGCCACGTAATTGACAATCTCTGGACACCACTTTCGGCCACCGAATGGGAAGTCGAGTCGTGTCTTTATGAGCCTCGGGTGCTTCTTCCTCATATGGGGCGCTGATTGCGATGAATTCCATATCATTCGCTCAGGGCCCCACATGACTCGCCTCTTAGTTGTTGTCCGAGCTTCGGCGGAAGTACAACATTCCTCTGAGATACAAGATGCTCCTTCAAGTTAGAGCCTTTACCCACCAAGAGGGTATTTTACTATTTTTGAGTCACAATTTCAAGGAGGGCTCAGTTTTTCTATACACATCATTTTTCGTTCTTTCTTTTGTTACTGGGGTATAACTTATCTCTAGGTGGTTCCTATCGGGTATACCCATTTAGTGTCCTTCTTGACTCTCGGTCCTTTTCTTCGTATCGAACCCACACTCTCTGGGGTCTCTCTTCAATGTATCTTTGGAGGTCGATGATTCAGGAGCTTTGTTGGTACTACTCCAACCTCATTTGGGGACGAAGATAGTGACTTCTATTATGCCACTAGCCAGGAATTGGAAGTCGTATTATGTTTTCTTCCATGTTCCCCTGAAGGATAACCTTACCTTTACTCATTTCCTTCAAGCTTCCATTTGCTGTCTTCCCCGGGGTCCAAAGGACTTTCTCCTTCCTTGATGGCCATCTTGAGGCAATTTCACCTACCAAGGAATGATTTTGTGGACGAAAAGATCTTGGCTGGGGCAGGTTTCTCCCCAGCGATGCTGGTTTTTGTGGGTAAGGTGTCTTGCTGTTTATGGGGGATTATTTTTCTTTATGTTAATCACCCGCCTCCGAGAGAAGGCAACTCGTATGGAGCCTGTGACTCAATCAAGGAACAAAGAGTCCTCAAATATCCTTTTGTCACAATCCAACTTCGGTTTCAATCTGAGATCCCTGCTCATGCTAATAATTGATCTTCCATCTGCCTTCATGGATTCTGCCTTTAGCGACTTATGTCCCCATGGAGAGAGGAAGTGGCCTCCTTGGGGGCTCTAGTGTCGAGGTGAGTTCCACCAAGAGGTCATTCATTCCCTTCCTTGCATTGATCCTGGCATGACTTTAGAGATGACCACTGGGGTTTTTGATTGGCTCCATTGCCGTGCTCTCCATCAATTAGGAAAGTCCTCGGCCACTAGTGATTTGACTAGGGGTCTGGTGCCCTCTGCATTAACTCTATTGGATGTATTGAGCAAAGAAAAATGTATTTTAGTGTCCCACAATCTGGAAGAGGTGATGGCCTGAGGCCATGGGCAGGTACAAGCATTACTTGCAGATATAGAGTGACTATCTTGTCGTCCTCAGGCTAAATGTTACCTTCTGTACAATGGAAACTTTCATCATGGGGAATCGTACTCTTATTGAGTGTCTGTATGAAGAGATAGAGCGAGTTCGTTCTGCAAGACACAATCTTGAGAGGGAATCGTGTGTTGCTAAATTGGTGATCGATGATATTTCCCTATTGAATTTCAAACTTCGAATTCAACAAGAAAAGATTGTCCGTGAGGCTCTACGGGCGTGAGAAATTTCTATAGGAGTACTTTAGTGGCTCTGTCTTCGGGCATGTGTATGAAGAATCCGTAGACCAAGTAGGAAAGTAGTATTTGGAAGTGTTGATAGGGTAGTTAATGAGGGACGATGTGGAATTTGACGGTTGGCAATTGGACCCTGATAGAGATGAGGGTTCCCAGGAGCTTTCATCTTCTTTGCTACCATGTTTTTCTGACCTGATTCATGAACCTCTACAAGAAGATGTACGCAAGTGGATGGAAGTTTTACAAAATACGGCTTAACCTCTTCCTCAATTTTTTTTTGTTGAAACTCTGGCTGTTTTAGCGTCCTTCTGTCTTATTTGAGAGCTTGCCTCGTGTAGTACCAATTGATGTATAGTCTGGACTTTTGCTCATTCCTCATGTGGAACCTTATTGTTGGGAGATAATACCATCCTAAGATAATAGCAAGAATCACTCGCTCATTCCTTTTGTTTTTTGCTTGCCAAATCCCCCCGTCTTAGAAGTTTGAGATATCTTTGCTCAATTAAAAAGAAACCTTATGGCCTGGAATGAAGATAGCTTCCACGGTGATTCTGGGTGATAAGCGCGAGTTATAAGGAACATTTCCCCTTTGTTGTCAAAGATAATCACCTATCTTATTTTCGAGGATAATCACGTTTCTTGTTTTAAAGGATAATAACTCCTCTTGTCTTGTAGGATAATCGTTCCTCTTTGTTTTTGAGGATAATTACTCCTCTTATTTTCTTTTTCAAAATTTTACCCGTCCCCTGAGTAGAGGGAAATAATTATTAACTACTCATATCATTCTACCCCTTGGTTATTGAACTCGAGTGTTTTCCCTGGGTGCAAGGGTGTGTTGCTCAGTTCTGCCCTCTATTATTGAACCCATGAAACACCTCAACTGTGAGGGGGTGTTGCATATCTTCCCTCTCCATGCACGATGGGGTGTTGCTCAGTTTCACTCTATATTACTGAAGCCATGAAAATACTTCGAGTGCAAGGGGGTGTTGTAACTTTTCCTCTGAGGAGCACAACGGCCTCCTCATATCCAACACAAGGAGTATGATGACTCATTTGTGAGGGGTTTCCCATTTCTCATATGGGGAGCTTGGTGTTAGCCTTGTGACTTTTTCTTTCTTTTTAAGGGAAGCCCATAGGCTCCCACAACTCAATCTCTGAGTAATCTCAATCAGGGTTTGTATGTCGGTCTCCGTGAGGACTTTGACGGTATCTTCCCAAAGCGCTTCACTTGCGAGATTTCTTCAGAATGGGGGGTTGTTCCTATGTTGTTGTTTTTCCTGCAAATAACACTTGCAAAAGGTTTTAGTACTTATAAATGTAGGTAGCAAGGATACAAGATGTTTGGGAAGGCCTTGGTCGCCTCCTTTTATACTACTTATTAGTTTGTTGGCATTCCATGGTCTTTCGAAGGCACTTTCTTCCATTGTCTCCAACATGAAGGATCCATTGATTTTGGCCCCAGCTTCCCGGCAGGGGCCCAATCTATCCTGTATGTTTCTAGTATTTCCCTATCATTAAGTCTTCCTTTTTAAAACTTTAGGGCCTTACGTTTTTGTTGTAGGCTCGCTTAGTTGCACATTGATACTTGTAGATGCTGCCTTTGATTCGCACCCTCTTCTCCTCGAGCATATGAAGTCTAAGTAGTGTGCATCTTTATTTCTTCCTTTTTTGTATTTTTGGACGCATAGAGTATGGATTGCGAGCTCTATGGGGGCCTTAGCCTTGTATCCATAAATTAGAAAGAAAGGAGTTTTCCCTGTTGCTATTCAACGAGTGTAACTCTAGAGCACCCGGGGTTGTTCTTCCACCAATCCTACTTTAATATCCTTGAATATTTTCTTCAGCTGGTCATCGGTGGTCCTAATGGTGACTTCTGTGTACCCGTTATCTTGAGGGTTGTACACCGAAGTAAGGTTCTGCTTTATTTCTAAGCCCTTGCATCAGTCTTGCATCCACTTCCCTTGGAACTTTGCGTCATTGTCAGATATAGGACAACGGGTCCTTGAACATACTATGTTTCTCAAGAGGGATCTTATGACTTCAGCTTCGGAAATGCGGACAAGAGTTTTTAGCTTCTACCCACTTGCTAAACAATTCCACGGTCACAATTATGAATTTCTTTTGCCCGATGGTTTGTGCCAAATGTCCTACAAGTTCAATTCGCCATTGATCAGGGACAAAAAATGGGAATGCTCCTAATAGGGTGGATGGTTGATGCCGCAGGTTCCAAAAGTCTTGACACGGAGGCACTTTTTTACGTACTCCACGGCCTCTTCCTTTATTTCAGGCCAGAAATATCTCAATCTTAAGATCCGGGAGGACAAGAGCTTGGACGCTGTAGTGTCCACCGCACGTGCCCTTGTCCATTTCCTAGAAAATGTGTTCAACATTATTTTCCTCGATGCATCTCATGTAGGTTCCTTCCCAAATTTTCTTATACAAGTCTTCGTTGATCCTGGAAAACCTATTGGTACGGTTTATGAGGTGGCATTGCGCTTTGTCTTTGGAGGGAAGCACCTCATGGAGGAGGAAATTTATCAGAGTCTTCAAAGTTTCTCGTGCGGGCTTCTCTTTGATGAAGTTGGCTGTCGGGGGAAAGTCGATGGTTGGGCCACACAAGATTTGGATATCCAGTGTTTTCATGTACTAGTCCTTCCACACAGATCCTACTGGAGAAAGTAGGTCATCCGGTGAATTTTCTTCCCGGGGAATCTGCTAAAGCTTGAAACTTACAAACTTCTTTACTTGTTCTTTGAGTTTTTGGAGGTAGATCAATAGTATGGGCTCCTTTACCTCAAAGGTGTCTTGGAAGTGTTCTCCAACCAGCTGTAAATCGAAATGAAAGACCGCCAATAGTAAATACATAAGAAGTTATGAATTTCCCAATTGCCATAAGAAGTTTTTAGATGGCAATTTTGGAAATTATATTGTATGAAATCATGATAGTTCTTTGCCTTCTACCCTCTCAAGCGCTTTGAGCGAGATGATCTCCATTGATGTCCTTCATTGTCAACTGCTGGAGGAGTAATCTCGCAGGCCATTGGATCTTTGTTGGGCTGTTAAACCATATACAGTTATGATACCATGTAAAATAATTTAACAGACCCGACTTAGTGACTTGGGCCTGTGTGTGGGTGTGCGCGTATGTAAGCCAACTTGTAAGGTGAACACGGGTTACTATTATTAAACCATTAGTACCAAGGTGATTGGTTGTAGCACCATATTTCCTTATATGCTAGTTTATGTTTATTTGTGTAATCCGTGTGGCATATCTCTTACCAGTTTTCAATTCCAATCCCCTTATTTAATGAATATCCAATGATTGTAAAATCATGATACCCGGTAATCTTATATGTTATAAGTATCGAAGCAGATCGAGACATGATCGTTGAACGAAACATGTAAAATGGAAAAAATTAACTTGTAGTTGTAGCCAGTAAAGAAATTTAAAACAAGGTTGTCCCTATTTTATATAGATGAAACCCTAAGAGAATGTATGCTTGTGTAGTGTCGACATTTAGGTGCAGGAAGCAGATGAGAAAGTCAACGACAGATGCATGAACAATATCATATGATGAATGTTCGTGAAAGGTGTGTAAACGCATTTAAGTAATACATGCCATACGAAATTGATCCTAGTGTATACAAAAGAGTAAGAAACAAGCAATTATCTTCTGGTCTTCAAACGAAGCTGAGTACCGAGCTATGGCATGAGGGACATGTGAACATTATGGCTTCGTTCCCTTCTTTAAGACGTGGAATTCCCAATCAAAGACTCTTCCACATTGTTCCGTGATAACAAGTCTGTGATTGGGAATTCCAACTCTTGAAGAAGGAAACGAAACCAAAAATTTCACATGTCCCTTGTGCCATAGCTCGGTACTCAACTTCAGCTGAAGACCGGGAGACAACTGCTTTTTTCTTACTCTTCCATGAGATAAGGTAATTCCCACAAAAGGTGCACAAACCTAAAGCAAAGTGACGATCACTTCTCGATCCTACACAATTAACATCTTTAAAGCATGACAGTCCGGACTAAGTTCCCGATTCAGAGAAAAGGCTGAGACCAGGACATGTCTTCAAATATCGAAGAATACGATAAGCTGCATCCAGATGTGTTGTTCTTGGTGAGTGCATGAACTGACTCACAACACTAATTGTAAACGCGATATTCGGTCTTGTGTTTATCAAATAGATAAGATGACTCTCAAGTCGCTGATACACAAATGAATCTGACAGACAACATATGGTTTGGATCCATAGGAGAGGAGGCAGGCCTACACCCAAGCATTCCACTATCCTGAAGTAGGTCATTTATGGGGTAAATCGGGAAATAAAAGTGGACAGCTCACCGATCATATGATTGTTTGCTCCTGAGTCCAGAATCCAAGCAGGTTGAATGGATTTACAATGAAAGGCAGTAGGAGTACCTAAGGCCATAACACCAGTTATGGGACCTAAAGCCAAAGGGGAAGTTATCATGTTGAAGCGTGCTTGCATCTGGGCCATTTAGGACTAAAGCTGTCTGAATTTTGATGCAGTAAGTACAATATTAACAATATTTTCAGTAATTGATCCCACCTGGGGAACTTCCCTAACACGTCCTACCCCTCAACCAGCTGCACGGGGTCGGTAAAATTGCTTCTTTAACTCCGGATGGAGCGAGAAATAACGATCAATAGAGTTGCCTTCTTTGTAACAATGTATTCCATAGAGCCTAGACCACTGGCCGGATAATTGAACAACGGCCATCTGATTAGCAGTCTGCAAGTGAGAGGGCCTAAAGACCATAATAGTTGGAGGAATAAGACAATGCCGCTGCTCATCCCCTTCTAATATAGCAAATGCATCAAATAAAGTGAGCTTAGGTGTGGTATTCAGAATCTGAGTCCAAAGAGACTCAAATTCGAGCTTCAGGCCCGTTAGAAATTGATATGTCCAGCGTCGATCTAGACATTTTGATTTGACCTCGTCACACTTGCTGTACAGAAAATCACTCAGATGCTCATACTACGATAGCTCCTCCAAGCGTCTCTGTAAATAGGCAAAGAAGCCAGCAACAGATATTCCCAGAGACACCTGAGATGCACTACTAATATTCTAGTGAAGTTAAAAAAACTCGAGAGTCATTTCTTGCATGCGCATACATACTTTTGAGGCAATCTCAGAGACTAGATATTGTCTTGTGTAACATGACATATCGTAAACTGATGATTCCATTGAATTGGACATCCACCCAGGATCACAAAATTCTCAACACACCAGTCTTCATAAGTTTTCACGTTAGATTTTTCCGGAGGCATTTTAACATCAAGGAGTCAACTCAGCTTCCGTTTGCCCCCCAAAAATAATTCAAGACTATTTCACCATGCCTGGAAATTCTTCCTGTTCTACAGAACACCGATCACACTCTGCATTGTCATGTGTGTGAGAGATAAATCTATATGAGATTCATTGGGGTTTGCCATCGAAGTATCTTTTGGATGATTCACCATGATGGCACACAAATAGACTGATCACGAGAACAAAGGTAAAAAAAAACTTACAGTAGGCATGAAACACACTCCACTCTCGATAATACAGTGTGGAAGACAATGAAGATCAACAGATCTTCCAAATACGAGACAATGGAGACCAGACAGGTCTTCAAAAAACATAGAGCAAAGAAAAACACGACTCTCACTTCATCATCTAAGAGACAACAAAATCAAATTGGCAACCAGATGATGGGGCATTTTTAAATCATGCTAACAATGCATGAGTTGTTGCATTTATTTCTTCATTATGCAGTGTTCTAGTCAAGATCATTGCAGCCTTGTATGATCCGAAGAATTCAGCTAAAATGGCTACATTATCCACTATTCAAGGCTACCACCATCAGACAACCACAAGCTCCAAGAGAAAGATCAAATGCAACAAGAGAAGAAAGAAAAAAAAACATCAAATGCTCTTGTTCCAAAGTTCAAGAACTACCTTGTTCTTGCTGATTCTATTATCAAAATACAAACTCAGGGAAATTACCATCCAAACACTGATGATTTGTACCAAAGTGATCACGATCAGAAGTAGAAAACAAGAAAACAGCAAGTTCATCTGCAGAAAAACAAGAATTAGAGTAGTAGAAGCATCTGATCATGAAGCATTTTCCATGAGCTATCAAAAGTACATCAGAGTGATTTAGCTTAATCTATCTGAAGCCGAACATACACATGCAGCTCATGTACACACTAAAGCTCTGATACATTAATTTTAGAATACCAGGAGCTCAAGAAAAATGCTGGAATTAGCACACTCGATCAGCCTGCAGAACAGAATAATTGTCTTGACGGTTATGTTTGCTGTTGAAGATCACGATTTTTGCATAAGCCATCAGGTGTATCTTCGCACGTGCTGCTACACATCTCGCAGATAGAGACATATATGCCACGTTCAAGGAAAATCTGGAGCAAGATTCGACCAAAAACAGATTAGAAACAACTCTCTCACCCACGATTTATGCAATCCCTACTTTCAAGGAGTTTGTTATATTCTTTAGCTGATCTGTTTTTGACTGGCTGTTTGTGTATAAATGTGGGAGATAAAAAGGTCAAAAGCAGGTCGAGTAGAGCATAGAAAAATCACTGCACTTTCATTAAAAAATTGCAACAATAAAAGTTTAGCATAACTGCAGCAAGGTTTAGCATAACTGTTTTCCTGCCATGACTATTTTTGTTGAAACCTTGCTGATTTCCCCAAATTTGCTCGGCTAAATCCATCATACTTCTGTTGATCTACAAGTCCTGAGGCTGCCTGGAAGAATTGGTGAGGTGTAGGTCCAATTGCAAGACGATGGTATTGGTTTTAAGATTTTAGATACACATGTATGTTTCTTTTCTTATTGACTTGGATTGGCCATCTAACTGAATAAGAATTGAATCAGTGGCTTGTAAAGATTCAGGGGATTCTTGTTTTGTTAGTTCACTAAAACCTTATGTGATAGTAGCTTTAACAATCAAATGAGGCGGTTAGTTCATTTCTTAGTTAAAGTAACATAAAACTAAAATATAGAGGAAGGAGTATTCGGATAGATCTCTGAGATTCACACTCTTAACAAGCTTTTATGATCTTAATGCTGCTCTGATAGTTGAGTTAAAAGACTGATGAACCGGTTAGGAAGTCAGGCTTACAAGAGATAAGCAGTGGTTAAAAGAAGTACACATTAAGTACCACAAAAGTGTCTTAAGGTACACCTATGATCCTATTGCTTTCAAGGTTGTTTCTCATGGACTAAAGGTCAACAGAAGTACGTTATCCCTTGACATTTCATCTAGATTTCATCTTTAATTCCTTGTTTATAGTTTCAGCATTTATTTGCAACAAACTTCCCCCATTTTGCTTAAGCATTTGCAGCAACAGATCAGAGCAAAACCAGAGAAGCAGACACACCTTCTTTCTCTGTGGATTCGACCCTGTGCTCTCCACTTGCTACCTTTTAGCTTGTGTGTTTTGATTTAGGATAACCTTGAGCTAGTTTTCCAGCCACGACACTGAAGAAACAAGCCATCACTAGATTGTCTGCTTGACAAACAAAGGTTGCAAATCTAAAAGAAGGGGGAGAAGACAGATCTAACAAGAGGGGGGCAATGATAGATCTGACAGGAGGGGGTACGATGACGGTTTTTAGGGTTAGAGAGTTTTTGTTTCTCTTTCTGATTTTGGGAAGTGGGGCAACAATTTTTTTTGTATATCTAGTGATGGCTCTGATACCAAATAGAATTTAAGTGAAAGAAATTGTATTGATATTGTGAAAGTACATGGGTTTATATATATTAATACAAGGGTAAAATTGTAAATAAATAAAAACATAGAATAATCTAGAACATGCCCCATATTCCAATAGTAACATTGTCAAAAAACTTGACTGGGATCTGGGTGGGTTCGTTTTAGTTGAAAGTTAGTGAAGCATGAACTCCACCAGATCATACTTAAGATGCAAAACAATCTCTAACAAAAGGTAGAGTGAAGTAGAGCTTCGTAATTTTAGCCCCAACCGTCACAGAGAGCATATCGATAGGATTCAACCCAGACCCGAAGGCCACACAATGGTTGTTGCAATGCCTCAATGGCATCTCGGCGCCTTTGTTGGATACCTCCAATTTAAATACTATCTTCCATGATTCAGGTTATATGGAGTGGGAGGGGGGTGGGGGGGTCGGCGGTTTGCTTGGAAGGCGGTAGAGTACTGGTGAAATTACAATCTTTGAAAGATCAAGCACGCTTGCTGAATGATGCAGTTACCTCTGATCATCTATGTTTGCACTCTTTGCATCCATGGAGGCTGATAAATGGGCGCCTAGTGCGCTTAACATGGATTACCCCTTTATTAATGGTACGAGGAATTCTTTGTCGAGACTGTGGGGCATTGATTGTGGTAGATGAGAAAACCATTCAGAAATCTGAGATGCATTAAAGACGCATACACATTCTAACAATCTCAAACAGACTGATAAATCAGACCTTGGATGTAAAAATGGAGGCGAAGTTTTGTATTCAAGCTGTGGAAGAACCAAGTCTATGTCATTTGTCTATGGGCAGGTGGGCACCTATATGTACCGTATTAGCCAAGAAACATTAAATGGTGACCAAGAATTCAATGACACCTCAAGGCTCAAGGGTACATTGCTCAAGGACACATTAAAGCACACTACAAGGCTCAAGGGTGATTGCATTCATTCTCAAGACAAGCAAGAAGA
>JAOWBN010228910.1:0-12710 GCA_028565015.1 Pinguicula moranensis
AAAACACTTATTTCGTAAATCGAGGTGCTTATAATCCAATTATAATTTTTAAGAACCTGCGCAAAACGGGCCCTCAGTCTTGCATAGCTGATTTTGACTCGGAATATTTGTTGAGGCGAGCTACTTCTTCCTCCATCCCATCAGTGTCTATTTTGCAGAAGTCTTTTCACCTGCAGATAGGACTTTCGGCGCCAGCACTGTCCAATCACGCCATTTTGTCGTTTCACCTACAGATAGACCATGATCCTTGAATATCCTACGCATATCTAAGGCATCATGGTCATTAGGGAAGTTTGAGAAATACAAAACAACAAAGCTTTCTTTCAGTTTTTGAACTATATTGATCAGGAAAGTCTTTTGTTACTTTTGTCATTGTTCTTATTCTCGATTTAGTCTCTGCTCTACTCGTTGAATTTTCGGAATATCTTTAGCCCAATGAGTCATGTTACAGAGATAAACTTTCAATCTCACAAGTTGGAAGAAACTTGGAGTGAAAGAAATGTTTGCCACGAACACTTCTGGTGAATACCCACCCGGAAAAGATCATATCCGGTGAAAACCCGTCCAACGGCAACACTCACATGCTCCACCGGCCATTTCCACTCTTATTATTTCCTTACTCCTGAATCCAAGTTAATCACAGTAGCAAGATTCGATTTACAGTATACTTGTCATAGAAAACAAGGTTGGAATTTACCCTTCTCTGTGCGGATCCCCAATTAAAAAGTATAATTTGAATATTAATTTCCCAAATTAAACAAGTGTAATCAATTGTGGATATACTTAGAGCCCTTTGCGGATCCATATTTTGTGTATAGGGGTAGAATGAGGCATCCGATTCAGGTTAAATGGGCCAAAATCATTTTAGTCCGGTCTAGACCATTTTTGTGCCCGTTCGTTTAAAAAACATGCGGTCTTTGGCGGTTTAGAACTGCAAAACGGGCGGTTCAGGCTAAACTGTTTAGTAAAACAGGCGGATACAATTTATCAAATTTTGATTCGGGCGAATACGGGCAAGGCCCATTTTGACCGTATTATATTTCAATTTTTTCTTTTTTTTATTAATTTTTTTTATATAAATCATATTTATTTCTTAAACTAAGTTTATAAATTCATATATATTTATAAGTTTATACTTTACCATAATCTACAACGAACCCAGTATATTCCCAACAAAGTTGGGGTGTGGGGGGTCAGATGACGCGGCCTTACCCTTGTAATTATACAAAGAGGCCATTTTCGTTGCAATCCAATATGCATTGCGCCATTTAATATTTTGAGTTCCAGTAACTTCACTAAATAGAAGCACTGGATTTTTAATAGAGACATTTTGCTCGCGTCCACTATTAGCACAAAACTAAACGAATTGTCAATGATGACTCTTACAGCTCCATTTGCAATGGACAATTATAAGTTTACACTTTATAGTTCATAAATTATGTTTATAAGTTTATATAAAATTTTAATTTATATATTTTTTATAATCTAAATTCTATTGATGATAATAATAATAATAATAATAATAATAATAAGTTTATTCGAGAGACTTTGATGCTATAAGGTTAACAGGCTGAGCAGTGGAAACTTCTACGGTAAAGACTCCTGCTGTCATACTTTGTATGGCTGCTCTCATAGTTGAATGTCAGCAGATCAATGTTGTTGTAGCCATTAAGTCTTTGCTTATTGGATTATAGCAATAAATCTCAAGACTATGATTCTAAAAGGTGTGCAAGTAGAGCTGAGTTTTCTCATACCGTTAAGACTCATGTAGTCATTATATGACAGCCTGCATAGCTGAGTGTCATTTGATCAATGCTGTGGACTACCCCCCATCTCATCTCATCCTATGATCTATGTATTTTGTTTGCTTTCTTTTATACTTTCTTATCTCTTGTTAGAAAGTTGTACATATTTTTTCATTGATGAAAATTTGGCTTACCCAAAAATAATAATAATAAGTTTATACAATGAAAAGGAAAGAAAAGAAATCCATATTTACAATTTACAAAATTTGCCAATTGAATGTACTAATAAGCATTCACAAGCTAATTGTTTAAGGATGATCTTAATAACAATGTCCGCCTCCCTATCTGTCTCTGTGTAGCTTAGGGTGATATGGTGTATGGCTTCTCTAACTTCATAGAAGATCACATAGCAACTCGGCATTCAGTTCATCGCCATTATCCGCTTTTCAGCAAAACAAAACGTCATGGCTATCAACTTATCAATTCCCATTTTTATGAGGATATTGGTACATAGCTCGGTTTTGATTGCAGAGCTACCCCTATAATGAAAGAGTCAGATAGATCGATGTCCATTGTAGAAGATCGCCATCAAAGACCAACTTATGCTACAGAATGATGCTGGTTAGCTTGAATTCTTCCTTCTTTTAAAGTGTATTTGGCTTGCAGGCTTTCCATATTCAGAAATTTATCTTTATGTCACATTTGTGGCAGTTGCTTGACAGCAACTTCAATATTTTTCCAGGTAATTCTCCTGAATAGCCGGTTGTAGTCTCATGTTTATCCTGAGAATCTTATCCACTTTCTTTTGTCCCATGATGAAAAGAATCCAGGGTCTGTGTAAGTGCAGATTGCAGAATTTTGTTCAAATCTGCTTCTATGTAATATTTGTTAAGTGAGGTGGCCATCCCTGCTAATAACCTCAGGTTTCCTTCATCTTGTACAGGAAAAATGCTCACAAGAAAATCAGTAGATCAATCAAAAGATTAATCAGTTCTGATTTCCATGTCCATAACCCTCAGACCATTACTAGCATGAGATATGTGTTTCATTCAAGCTCAGTAACCACAGATATGTCTGAATATATGTGATATGCATGTAATGGTAAATAACCATGGGTATGATCTGCGAACTTTTCATGCAATGTGAAATAGCCTCCCATGCTATTAGCATCTTCTTTGCCTTCATCCTGTATCATACAAAGCAGTCACGTGAAATTAGAAGAACAACCACTTAATCAGACTGACTTAGAGGGTTGCATGAGAGCAATGCACAGTTTACCCTTATCTTATCAGTTTAGTAGCAGATTAATTGTCAAAGTGGTTACCTAATTTTCATCTTGTTCATACCCAACAATTATCCGAGCACCACTAACATCCATATAGATTGTAACCATGCCCAGTAAGTCACAATCATGGCTTACTGTGTTTGTCAAGGCTTTAGTGATAATGTCCATGACTATGCTTTGAAAATCTCAATTAGGCTAACAAGTTATCCCAGCCTACATCAAACAACTTTAGGATTCAATACAACTTAATGTCTATAGTGTCCAGTCATTTAATGAGTATGTGAATTGTTGTTTTTTCTGATGAGCATTCATATTGAGCCAGGTGTTTCTTTGTAGGGCTTGCAGTGCAGCATTAATCAGAGGTATTTCCCCCTCAAAGTGCCTTTTATTCCTTAATTTCCAAATCTGCCATATGAAGGAAATCCAGATAGATTTCCATATCTGTGTTACTACCTGGTGGCTTCCTTGAGCAAAAATCCTTGAGTGTGGGCACTAATTTAGATACTTGATGATTTGGTGTTCCTTGGTATAGCCACTTTTCCAAATCCTGCTGGAAAGAAAGAGTTATAGAACAAATGCTAAATAAATGTTCATAGTTCTCTTGACCTGCGCTGCACAGTGTGCAAGGGATATCCTACTCAGCTGGGATGATGCCTCTTTTCTACAGGGTTTGTTGATAGGAAGAGCCTTTAGCTGGAGCTTCCAGGCAAGAATTTCCTGCTTAGCTTGTGAGTATTTATTCCAGATCATGGATAGGTTCCTAGCCTCCTCATTTGTGAACGGCAGAGCCTGTGCATCAATCTGTTTTAGATAGTTATATTTAGTGCTATATTTACCAGAGATGTTTGCTTTGAACCAATATGAGTCTTGGCCATTTTGTACAGGAGGAGTGCCCTGGAGTAAGCTTGAAAGTTGGGTAAACTGTTGTTGTTCTTCAGTGTTCCTCAATCCTCTTCTCTAAGGCAGGTTCCATCTCCAACTGTTGTCTTCCCAGTTATCTACATCAGAGACATATATTAGGTGGTTTTTTGAGATTCTATAAAGTTGGGGAAAGACGTCTGATAATGCTTCAGGTGTGAGCCACTCGTCCTTCTAGAAAAGGATTCCTGATCCATCCCCAAGTTTTATCTCCACATTTCCCATAAACCAGTTCTGGGAAGTGAAATGTTGCATAGCTTTCCACCAAGAGGTTGCGTATGAGTTTCCTCTTCTTCTTCCTCGTTGTGGGGGGCTAGTACTTAGTGGTATCTGAAGAAGTCTCAGTACACCCAGCTGCAGTCCAGTTTCTATTTCATATTTAGATTTCAGAATGTTAGTGGCTAGAGAATTCTTTCCTTGCAATATTCTGGCCCCCCATTTCCCAGCAGTGCATTGTTGAGATCCCATATTCTTTTGATACCCAATCCACCTTTATTTTGGAAAGGTTATTTTATTCCAGGGGGTCCAGGTTGCTGAATTCTTTCTTGCAGTTCTTCCCAAAAAGAAATCTCTCTGCAAGAACGTTAGTTTGTGCAGAACTGATTTTAGAATATTATAATATGACAAAAAGTGTATGAGTAGGGCATTAAGCACAACATTAATCATAATCACTTTACCTCCCACTGACAGGTAGTTGTTCTCCCAGGATTGCAAAGTCTGAGTAGTTCTGGATACTATTGACTGCCATACATCAACTTTTTGATTCTTGATGCCCACAGAAAGGCCAAGGTATTTGAAAGGGAGGTGTCCTTGGTTGCATCCTACATATGCAGCCATTTCCTCAATAATTTTGGAATCCATGTTCACTCCATAAATGGAGCTTTTGCTGCAGTTCACTCTTAGTCCGGATAGGAGTTCAAAATTTAAGAGAATTTCTTTGAAAATTCTGATTGTTTCCTAGCTGGATTCACCAAAAAGTAAGGTGTCATCTGCAAATTGCATATGAGAGAGCTCTACCTTCTGTCTTCCAGCCTACAGGGGTGAACTTATGTAAGCTTGTCGCTCTATGTAGCAAAACAGGCAGTCCTTCTGCTGTAATATTGAAGAGCAAGGGGGATAACGGATCCCCCTGCCTTAAACCTCTATGTGGGAGAAATTATGAGGTAGGGCTCCCATTAATAAGCACTGAACAGGAGGCAGAAGCAAGAATCTCAGCAATCCAGTCAATCCATGCCTCGTGAAATCCCATATGCTGCATTGTGGATAGAAAGAAGGGCCAGTTTAAGGTGTCAAATGCCTTCTCGAAGTCCACTTTTAATACTATGGCTGATTTCCTTAGCTTCCTTAATTCATCAATGGACTCATTAGCTATGAGGATACTATCAAGTAGCTTCCTTTCTTTAATGAAAGCCATTTGGTTGGGTGAGATAATGTCTTCCAGATTTGCAGCTAGTTTTCTTGCAAGTGTTTTGGAAAGGATTTTTAGCATAGCACCAATAAGAGTTATTGGTCTGAAATCCTCCACTGTCAATGGGTTTGTTTTCTTGGCTATGAGTGTAATGTTTGCATCATTAGAGCCTGTAGTTACTGTGCTATTTTTATAGAATTCCTGCAGCATACGGAGGATTTCATCCTTGAACAGGTAGCTGAAATGCTTGATAAATCCAAAGTTTAAGCCATCAGGGCCTGGACTCTTATTGCTGCCACAAGAGTTAAGTGTTTCAAACATCTGCTGCTTAGTGAAAGGTTGTATCAGGTAATTCATTGCTGTGTATAACAGTTTCTTAAATAGATTGTCCCGAAATCTTGGCCTAGGTCAGTGGTCTTCACTAAATCTTCTCTGAAAATGTGTTTTGAAACTGTTTTTCACCTCATGCACATCATCTATCCAGGTCTGGTTGTCCCTGATTCTTGTAATGATACTTATATTTTTGCGTTTATTGATGCATCTTTGGTAATAAGCAGTATTTGCATCACCTAGTTGAAGCCATTGAAGTTTTTATTTTTGGTAGGCCGTGGTATCCAACATGTGAGTCACTTTGTATAATTCTTCTCTAAGGTTATGTGCCCTCTGTTGTAGATCATTTGAGATTGTGTCACCTGATTCAGCCTCAAGTTCTAGCTGTTTGAGTGAGTTTAGCACCCTATTTCTTTATGCAGGTAAATTCCTTGGAGCATCTAGATTCCATTTCCTAACTCGTGATATGATTTCTCGGATCTTGTGCTTAAGTCTCTATCTTGCATATCTGAAGTTACAAGGTTGGTTCCAAATACACTCTTATCAGATTGTTGTAGCTTATATCTTCTGACCAACAGTTTAGGACCCTAAAAGGTTTTGGGCCCCAATCTTTTTCGACTAATTGTAGGGCAACCGGGATGTGATCAGAGTCATCCATATCCATTCCTATTTGTGTCCATTCTGATGAGGAAGACATCCACACATCATTGAGGAGGAACCTGTCCAATCTGCTTGTGCATATCAGGGAGCTTGGATACCAAGTATATTTCCTTCTGGCCATGGGGGGATCATGCAGTCCCAGATTACCTGGAATGCCATTATTTCAGCACCATAACTTGAGATGGAGGGGCCATTCCTTTCTTTCAGATGCAAGACAACATTAAAATCCCCAAAGATGCACAATTTTTCCTGTTCTTTGCCATAATATTGTTCCTGCAGTTCATACCACTGAGCTTCCTTTGCTTGTAGATCAGATGGTCCATATAAATTGATCATATTACATTGCACTGAATCATTAATCCACTTGCCTGAGAGACAAATAAAACCACTTCCCGAGAACATGCCTGTCCTTACAAATTTATTTTTATTCCAAATGCACAATAATCCCCCTGATTGTCCTAAAGATCCACTGTAAGCCCAATCAAAATCATCATTATACCAGAGTCTCTGACATAGGCGTCTGTGAATTACCTCAAGTCTAGTCTCTTGAATCCCAATGAAGTCCACTTGTTGTTGCATGATCAGTTACTGAAGCCTCTTCCTTCTTCCTTGGCCACAAAGTCCTCTAACATTATAAGTTATCCACTTCATTGGGGGATGCTTTCTACCTGTTGTTGTTCTGGTCTTTCTCAGAGCTTTTATGTTACTGCAATGTTCGGTTGTTGCTGGATAATTTATCAAGTTCAGACTTAGCAGCTTCAGAAGAGGGTCCATAGTCTATTCCAAGTTTCTCTCCGAGATTTATGATCTTCTCAATCTCCTGATGGCCTTTCACTAATGAGGCTGAGTCAATCTGCTTCTGGTTTTGTACTGCCAATAAGTATCTCTTAGAATGCTGGTCTATCAGTTGGTCTATCCATTGATGTAAGGTTGTCTTCTCTGTCTCATAATTAGCCTCAGCTTCCCTCGTGGCTTGACTCCTCGTTCTTGGACCTGTTTTCCTTAGTTGAGCACTTTTCATCTTTCTTGTCCTTGAGGAGTTGTTTGTGCTGTATCTTTTTCAAGAGGTGAAAGAGGAGGAAAGCTTTCTACATTTGTGTTAATTTCAGGCTCAGCAGAATGAGTAGCCAGCGGTTCCACAGGATCCAACATTAGTTAGGTGCTTGTCATGTTGATCACTGAAGTATGTATAACCAATGGTTGATCATTTGATCTACTGACTTTACTAGTTCTAGAAGTTGATTCAGGACACTATCCTAGTTTGAGAGGGTTCCAGATGTGCTGACTAGGTAAGGAGTTATCACCATCAGATCTCTCTGCCACATGAGGGGTCCCTCTGTTTACCTACTCTATCTGACTGGTGATGGTCTTGGCTTGGTAATCTTCACTGTATGCTGAGGCAGATAGAAAGCTTGTATTTGTTTGAAAAGATTCCATTGAGTCTAAGCTGTCCTCAGAGATGGATAATGCGAGTTCTGACCAATCAATGCTAGACCTTATAGTTTTATCAACTTCCCTTGTGTATACTATGTATCTCTTGTTGTTAATGTCCACTGCCAATGAAGGTGGTATAGCCTGATTAATAGGGATGTCCAGTAGCATTTGAGCTCCTTCTAATTGTAAACACTTCTCAGTTTGGGAATCAAGACATATGAATCCCCCTATTTGTTGTCCAATTTGTTTGAGAAATCCCTCTTCCCATGCAATCAGGGGCAAGCCATATATTCTGATCCATACAAGTCTATTGCGTGCTACTATGTCATCCTGTTCAGACCAAGAGACTAGTGGTCCTTGAGCCATATGGATAACCAATTCTGCTCATGCTTCAGTAAGTTAGGTAAGTCACAAGACTCTTCCTCCCATATTAGTACTTTGTCTGATCCCATAGCACTCACAATGATGTTATGGTAGCCAGCCCTTTTAAGTTCCAGTTGGAACTCCCTGAGTTTGTGAATAATTCTCAATCTACCAACCCTTACAGAGGACAACCAAGCATAATTCCTAATATCACAAGTCGGCTTCAAGGTGGATGGGGATTCATGCATGTTCTGTTTTTGGGTGCTCTGCTCTACTCGAGTAATCTTGATCTTCTGAGTTGCTTCTATTGGTTTAGAGATCAGAGCAGGGCTAGACCTTGATGTTTGACCTTCCTGGAGCTTGTTAAAAGATATAGGGATCCATTGTAGATTAGTCCTTGACACTATGTTGTGTGCCTGGTTGTGATTATTTTCTTGCGCCTGTTTATCCATGTCAGTAGGAGCAGTACCAAATTTGGCTAAGTTGTCACAGACTTCCTGCGCCTGTCAATCCAGGTGTTATTCAGCACGTAGAGTAGCCTATTCATGTCCTTTTGCAAGTGTGACCCTATTACCTCTGTCTGTGTGATGGTTAGCTTTAGCAGCTTGCATTACCTGTTCGGGCACCGGTTTTCCACGCTGTGATTTAAGCGATGTAGCGTAGGTGAACCCATGTTCCACTCTCCGGGGTGGGTGAGGTACATGCTGGGGGCCTAGCCTAGTGTGGATAGGCTGGATATCTCTGATGCCAAGACGTCGTGCATACGCAAGGGAAGCTTCATCTTTGTCATATCTAGTAGAATTATTTGTCCTTAAACCGCCTGAAGCCATCCAGCTGCGTTGCTTCCTAAGGTAAGCTCTCTTCATTTTTCTTACCTGAAATGGCGGGATAGTCCATGGATATGCTATTTCAATTCAGGATTTAAGTGTTCTACGAGCGTAGCACTGTGCTGCTACAGGATTTAAGTTGAAATTTGAAAATTGCTAAATAAAATGAACATGATAGGAGATTCAAAAAGAGTTAATAGTAGAGGAGGATAGATGAATAGGAATAGAAATTTGTGTGGATGAAATGAAGGGGTGAGAATGGTATTTATCCGGTAAAAAAATTTAAAAAACAAATTTGAAAGAAAGTAGCCGTAGGACCGCCGATTGGACAGTCCAACAACCATTTTTTGAAAAAATTTATTATTTCATTTTATTTTTTAAAATAAAAAAAATTATTATTTTTTTTATTCGTTTCGATCGGTGCTTGGACCTCCGGTCCAATGTTCGGTCCAATTGGAATTTTAAAATTATTTATTTATTTTTTATTTTTTTTAAGAAAAATAATTTCAACAAAATCGATGATCCAATCAGGGGTTTTCTTTTATGGGAGCAGACCGCCAGTCCTGGTCCATTAAAATTTAGGATCCATTATGCGGTCCTTTTTTCATAGCTCTATCTAGGTGTTGACTGTTGTAAGGTAAAGTTAGTTACCTTTTAGTTTTGGTTTTCTTTTTCCTTTGTTCTTTTGCAAAATACGGTTCGGCAGTTGCTATTCGTTTTCTCTGTTTTCTCTGCGGTTCTCACAAGCCACAGAACATATAATAGAAAAATTTCTTGCATTGACGGTAAAGTGTTCGATATAATGTCTGTGACAACTGATGGTTACCCAAAAAGGAAACCAAAGTTCTTTTACATTCTTATTTTGTTGACTTCACACTCACAGTGATAATTTATTCGGCATTACATAAATTCTTGCCATACGATATGTAGGAAAATCTGTATTTATGCCGCCGTTATATGCACAGTTAAATGTGTCAACATCAAGCATTTAATGCAACCGTCATATGCACAGTTGGATGTGTCAACATCAACAAGTAGTAAAGTTCTACTTGAATTATTCTTCCACTCCTATAAATAGGCTACGTGCTTATTCATTCAAAATATTGAACAACACGAAATATACGAGATTTCTCTGTCTGCCTATCCACCCACGAGGCATAGACTTGGAAACCTAACGAGACTCCGGTAGACTTTTCTCTGTCTGCCTATCCACACGAGGCATAGACTTGGAAACCTAACGAGACTCTGGTAGTCTCGTTATCCGGACACTCGATCCGAATCACGCTTTCGCAAAAGGTAACATTTCGTATTTTGATTTGTTACGATTATATTCAATATTAAATTTGTTCTAAATGTTGGATTACAGTGGTATCAGAGCGAGTTTCGGATCGAATTATATTCGATTCGTTCGATTATTTTTAAATCCATTATAATTCCGGTCTTATTTGATTTCCGGTATTATCGATTTTTGTAATCCATTTTGGAACCGCCAAAAAAGTTCCAACCACTGCCGTCAACCGTCCCGTAGGATTATTCCGGTTAGCATGACTGCGCTTGTGGTTCACGCGCCGTCACATGTGTACGCGCGTGAGTCTGCGTGTATGCTACTGCGTGGGCAGACGATGCACAAATACGACTAAAATGAAACGCCGTCATGAAAATCCATCAAATCCATCGAAAGCGCTGGCGGGGCAGCACATGTAAGTCGCGCGCTGCCTCCCGCCAGCACATGATCTTGTGCGTAGTCGACGACACCCACTTTTCCAGCATCAAATCTGCGAATCGTGCCGAAAAATTGGCCGAACGACCCATTTTTAGTAAACGGCGACGGATCGGTGAAGACAGATTCTTTTCGTCGTATGGGCAAAATTTTCGGCGGCGCGGCGACATTACTTTAGCGAACCTGTGAGAGATCTGTTCTCATCGGCAAAAGAAAGAAAGATTTTGACAGGGACGATGGCTAGGTTTTGGCAACACGATGAGCCGGAAATCTGAAGGAGTCCAAATGCAATTGTCGTAGGAAGGTTCTCGATAATTGGGTTGGCCCAACAACATAATGATGGGCCAAAAGTTTTTTTGTTAATTGGGCCATGTTCGGCCCATATGGCAAATTTAAAAAAAAAAAAATTGCGCCGCTTCTTCAATTGGGCCGAGCATTTTTCAAAATTTGGGCCGCTATTTTGTTCTGTTGGGGTTGCCAATTTTTTATTGACTGGGCCATAATAATAAAAAAAAATGGCAAGAGGTCCAAATTAAGTCCTTAGAAAAATAAATTGGATTTTATTTTCCTATGGTTTTGGGCAAGACCAATTTTTATTTGTTAAAAATTGAAATAAAGGCCCAAATTAGACATTTATATGTTAAATGTATTTAATTATGCATGAATTAGAAATTATTTATTTGCTTTCTGCAATTAAATTTCTAGTTTTAGTATGCATAATTAAGAATTAAAATTATTTTGCTTATTGCAATTTAAATTTGTAGCATACATGAATTAGGAATTATTTTATTTGCTAAGTGCAATTTAATTCCTAAGCATGCTTATATTCATTACGTAAATTAGGAATTAATTTTATTAGAGAATATGTTTCGACTAATAGAATTAATGAGAAAAAATATTAACTACGTGTTAATAATCAAATTATGATAATCAAAATCCTGGATTGTCATAATTACTCGATTTCAAAAGTGATCCGCGTTAATCATGCTTGTGAAGGATTGTCGATGGCTGGTTGTTAAGTGAGGCTACGTGACTCCACCAGATATCTGGATCTTTCACGAGGAATGGTAGTACTGTCTAGGCAGAGATTTCCCGAAAATTTAGTACAGAAATCCTAACTGGATAATTACCAAATTGATTAAGGATTACATATGTACTAAGTCAGATACTTTTGAAATTTTGAAAATTTTCTTTTAATTGTGTATTAAAAGAAAATTAGATTGTTATGTGTTAACAATTTAATTAGTGCCAATCCGTTTGGCTAGAACAAATTAAAAGGTATACCGGAATTATACCAAAGATGCTCTACAACAAAAACCCCAGTGGCCAATTATGTTTTGTCTTTTATATGTTTAGGTTTGCTCGATATGGTAATTAGTTTTTTCGTAGGATTTTTGATTATATAAAGCGTGATTATTATGAGCTTAGCGAAATTTTCGAACGTAATATATAATTCAAATCTCCTAAGAAAAATCTAATATCAAAATTGTGTCTTATGTCCTTAAAACGTACATGTAGGAATATGACACCCCCTAGTATGATTAACGAACCCTCTTCTAGTGATACGTTCCCTGGATTAAACTATGACATCTGGTCCAGGAAGATTTAGTATCTTCTAGACACGACAGATGTTCTAAGATGCAAAACAAACCTACGCATTGTGAATCACCTGATGCGTCAACTCAATACAAGCAGGATTGAAATTTCTGAGATTAAAGAGATCATCAATGAGATACGTTCACTTGATGATTTGGAAGACAGACGATGGCTTCCTTCTAGTACTTTGATGGCTTATGACAGGGTTACTAAAACATTCACTGATATAGTCAAGCTACTCAACGAGCTTGAGGAAGAAAGCATGCGAGCTTTCGTCCACGTAGCAAAGATTTCTTCTACTAATGGGAAAAACTCTAAAAGTAGCAAGAAGTCTGGCAAATCAGCGATAAAACCTAAAAAACCTGCCACGAAAACAGAATAACAAACAACCTCCAAAGAATGTACCGCGTCTGAAGTGCTCTAA
>JAOWBN010228920.1:0-12710 GCA_028565015.1 Pinguicula moranensis
GTTTTTATAGATTTGTTTGAACTGTGATGACATGTTTCTAACATGTCTTATAATGTTGCAGGATCAGAGAAGCAGGGAGAGCTCACCTGCTGAAAAACCCTCTACTTCTGAATTTGGAGATGATAACTTTGCGGTTTGCATTTGGGAGGACAAGGAGATCACTAGCCGTGATAAACAAATGAAGTTGAACACAAGTTTTCTTTGCATCCATTAATCAGAGGAGCGGACGAGCAGCTGGAGAGAGTGCATGCACAACTCTAGTTGTTGTTATTGCAAATTGGTTTAAAGAAAACCATTATCAAAGAATACTAATCAAATCCCAGCTCGACGCCCTGATTAGTGAAGGATCACTCGAGTGGAGGAAGCTCTGTGAGAACAAATCCTATGGAGAAAGATTTCCAAACAAGCATTTTGATCTTGAGACAGTGTTTGAGGTTGGAATTCACCCTCTCTGAGTCATCCTGGAGAAAACTTTCATTGGATTTTTCCACCCGGCACAAGTAAAAGAAGAAGAAGGGCTTGATTTTCTCAGAGGTGCAATGTCATTTAACGGCATTTGGGATGAAATTCGTGTAATTGCATCTGAGATCCCACCCACAGGTATCCCCATCGTGTACATAATCAGCTGGAACGACCATTTCTTCATTCTAAAAATTGAAACCAATGCATATTACATAATTGACTCTTTGGGAGAGAGGTTGCACGAGGGGTGTGATCAAGTTTCACCTTGAAATTTGATGAAAACCCCGTCATATATCAGGCTGGTTACAAGAGCCAGAATCTCGACAACCACATAAGTTAACACGTAATACCAAATGCCAGAATATCTCAAACAACAAACACAACAACATTTCAAGGTCTTTGAGGTTGAGCATAATGAACCAAAAAAACCCAAAATCGACCAAAAGTTTTGACAAATCCTAACCCTAGGAACCAAACAACAAAAACAATGAAGACAAAACATGTGGTATTGGGGAGGACTGAAGGAGCAAAAATTGTGTAAATTGTGTAATTTTCATCTTCAATCCCTAAACCTAGAATATGACCAATTGGAATGCAAAAACAGAGAATACGATTGCAAAACTGTCAGCATACTGTCGCCGGAAAAGGTAGGCCGATGATGGGAGGAGGAGACTGCGTGTTTGACGGGAAGATTTCGGATGTGGAGGAGGAGAAAACATCGACGGGAAGATTTTGGAAGCGGAGGAAAAGAAAACTGTGAAGAGCAAAACAAGGGCTAGTTTTATTTATACCTGGTTTTTAATCGCAATATATGTGAATAGTAAGGGTAAAATGGTCAATTCACAATGTGGGAGAAATGAGGGATTCTACAAACCATGCATCATGGTGGGACAGAAATGACAGAGTTATCAAGTCATAATCCATGCCCGTAACATTATCCGCCGGGCAGGAGATAGCGCCAAATGGGGTACCAAACGCTGGACAAACCAAGATAACCATTAGTTATCACACATTATCCTCCTTTCGACCTGTTACCAAATGGACCCCAACTATTCGGAAGAGATGTATCTTTTGAAGTGACCATTAGCTCAAGTTTCACCCCTTGGACAGTATCTTCAAGCTTCTAGATGAGCTATGAGGTAGAATCGTGGCTCATTGGACTCGAAGTTGTTGTCCCTTGAGCTATCAATCGTGGCTAGCCAAGATGCCATCACTCCCGCAAGTGATTCTATGAGCTTCTTAGCTCTAGCTCTAGTGATAGGTCCATTAGGCCAAGCTAATGCCTTGTTGTTGAGCTGATTCCCTTGGGCTGCAGCTCCTTTAGTACCATCCTCCAGCCTAAATGCATCTCCCTCAGCTTCCTCCACTAGCCCTTATTCATATGGTGCAGCTGATTTCACACCATGTACTCAGATCTCCGCATTCACAGATGATAAGGCAACAATTCGAGACAAAAGTATATTTCTTTTTGTGTCCCAACACGTGAGAATAAGAATTGTATGTGTTGAATAAACGTTTGATATGTCCTATTTATAGGGAAAGATTAGAGTCTAACTCTAATTATGGTGGTAGAATTCTACCATAATAAGGACTCTCAATATTAGGTAATTAATAAATAATTATCGTAATCAATTCAATTAGACTAAAAATACATTTTGTCTAACAACTCCCACTCGGCTACATAAGCCGTATTACAAAATACAGTTTTCAAAATCTCCCAACGCTTCACACGAGATATGAGTTATACGACCATAAAGTAGCTAGTAGTGTCATATTAAGTCATCATCTAACTACCATGACACTTTCAAAGTGACAATACCCTAAATTCTCTTTGCATCACCGATAGCTACGTATCCCTTTACGCTATTCAATATTTGATTACATACTTAATGTAATCGCCATGACAAATAATGTGAAGCTAGACAAATTTTTTCTTATACACTAATGACCATCTGTATCAATATCACTATTTTTCTAGCATGGTCCGCTGAACTATATAGATCTTAGCCCTTGGATGACATACTAAAGTAGCATCATCAAGTCTCAACTTCAAGCCATAACTTCAAGAAATTGTAATTACTTCTTTTATTCAATGAATTTTCGTCTTATAAAAAAACTTCAAGCCATAACTTTAAGTCAAAGAGTAACATCTAGGTGGACAAACGTATGTCCGTGTGATCACACAATAACAATCAGGGAATTCTTTTATCATTTTCACAATGGTCATTTATTTTGCACACACAGTATGATACGTGTGTCATGACATGACTACCAATTAGGTGAGCATGTCACTTTCTTATGTCATGCGAATCGAAACCTTTGATAAATACACTTAGTCTTTTATCCTTTGCATTCAAATTTAAAGCTTTAATGTGAAAATTCAGCATTTCACATTTGATTAACTTAGAATCTCATTTCATATCTATTGATGCGACTATTCAGAACATTTATCAGTCTCATCATTCATGCTACACAAGCATGAGGGCGATTACCGTGTAATAGGGCCAATCGTAAATCTTTTGTGATATTTATTGTGCCTTATTAATTGATTGCATACACTAAAGTAATGCTTAATGAAAAGAAAAACGTCAATTTCATTTCATAATCAAATATTATAAAAACATGTCCTTATCATTTATAAGATGTGATCAAACCCCACGTAATCCTATACTCATGACATGAGCTCTAAGCACATATCTAGAAATGAATTTGATAATCGGATCAGCAATCATCTTGTTGGTAGGAATATACTTAATACTTATAGCCGCTTTGTTGACAACATCTTGAACAAAGTAGTAGCATCTCTAGATGTACTATGTCTTCCTATGAAATTTTGGATCCCTAGCAAATTGAATTACTGCAGTTTTGTCACAGTTCTGCTCTACAGGATCATCGGGCCTTGAAGTCAAATTGAGGTACTGTAGAAAGCTTATGAGCTAGAGTGCTTCTTGCACGGCTGCGATGCATGTGACATATTTTGCTTCCCTAATTGACAATGAGATGTAGTCTTGCTTCTTCCTGCACCAAGATATAGCCCTTCCACTAAGGATGAAGGCACATCTAGAGGTTGACTTGGACTCGTCCAAATCGCCTCCCCAATCAGCATCCATGAATCCCTTTAGACACGAGTCTTCCCCTTGATAGCATAGGACTAGATCGGTCGTTCCACAAAGGTAACCAAAGATTCTCTTGACTGCTTGCCAATGAGCAAGCCCCAGATTGCTTTGGTAACGGTTCACCAACCGAACCGCGAAGTAAATGTCCGCGCACATCAGAATTCCGATGGCACTTGCATAGGGAACAATACTCGTTTATTCTATTTCCTTATCTATTTTCGGTCAAAGATCGAGGCTTAGTGTCAGACACTTATGAACAGGGGTGCCAAAGGGTTTGCAGTAGTGCATCATGAACCGTTCTAAGATTTTATTTATATATGCTTGTTGAGACATACCCAGCATTCTCTTAAAACAATTTCTGCAGATCTCCACACCAAGGACATATTTAGCTTCATTCATATCCTTCATCTTGAAGACGGAGGAAAGCCACTACTTGGTGGCATTGATTTTCACGTTGTTTCTATCCAATAGTATATCATCGACATATAAGGAGAGAAACATGATTCATTCCTTTGTCTTTAAAACATGCACGCAGTGGTCTTCATCTATCATTGTAAAGCCAAACGGAGTAATAATTTCATGAAATCGGAAGTACAATAATCTAGAAGATAATTTAAGACCATATATGGATATTTTAAGATGATATACCTTGTCATCTTGTCTTATTGAGACGAACCAAACAGAGTGATCATTGTAGATCTCTTCCTCAAGCCTTCCATTAAGAGAGGTAGCCTTTACGTCCATTTTAAATAGCTCGAGATCCAAATGGGCAACCAGGGCCAGAAGTAGGCGAATAGAGGCAATTTTCATCACATGAGAAAATGTCTCTTCATAGTCTATGCCCTCGATTTGGGTAAAACATTTCACCAATTGTCAGGTTTTGAATTCGTCGATTAATCCATCCGCACCGCGCTTAACCTTGAATATCCACATACAACCAATTGGTTTTTGGCGATGTGGTAGATAAAAAAGTTCCCAAACCTCGTTTGTTTGTATCGACTCCATTTCATCCTTCATGGAACTTAGCCATTTTTCTCTAACATTCAGTTTGAGAACCAATCTCATTAGGCATGAAAATTGGAGGACTTACCTCTATTTCATGTTGGCCCTCATTTGGCAAGTTCCTACCTACAGTAGGTGGGATGATTGCTCTATTTTGGGTGGTTTAGTGAAACATACTCTCCCCCAACCCAAGAAATAGTAACAGGTCACGTTGTAACTCATACAACTAACTATCCTATTTTATATCGCTGATAGTTGGGAACTGATCCTCTAGAAATTCGACATTGTGACTGTCTATTTCAATCATGCCCCCATTCGGGTGATCGCCTAACATCACATATCCTTTTGAATGTTCGGGGTAATGAATGAATATCCTCTTGGTTGCTCTTGGAACAAATGTGCCATGTCGATGGCTTGGGTTGTGCATATAGCCCGCCGAACGCCATGATTGCATATGTTCAATATTGGCTTCCTTCCATTCCATAACTCATATGGAATGGTGAACAAACTCTTGCTTGGTACTCGATTGAGGATGTATGTTGCCGTAAGCAACGGCATCTTCCCAAAAGTGAACAGATAGGTTAGCTTGTGCTACCATAGACCTAACCATGTTAAGCATGGTTCTATACTTACGTTCCATAACAACGCTTTACTATGGGGTATAAGGAATGGTAAGTTGTCTTACTATGACTTTTTCATCACAATATCATTTGAACAGATCAAAAAGGTATTCGCGACCGTAGTCGGTCCAAAAAATCATAACGTTTTGATCCAACTTGGTCTCTACTTCTACTACATAGTATTTGAACACATCAAGTGCTTCATGGCGATGAGACAATAGATACACGTGTCCGAGACACAAGTCATCTATGAAGGTGATAAAATAAGAAGCCCCATAGCGTGCTTTCACGCTTATGGTTGCAAATGTTAGAATAGATTAAATCCAAGGGATTTGAGGCTCGAGAAGCCTTACCGAAAGGATTCTTGCTTTCATTGCAAGATAAGGAAGGTTCACACACATGCAACTTAGCCTTAGTCAGTGGGTTTAAAAGACCGCACCTAGCAAATCTGTTTAACCTATCTTACCCAATATGACAAAGTCTAGCATGCCACTTAACAGATTCAGAATTATTATCTATGTTGGAAACGAAGGCAATAGATGAATTATTAGAATCATTATAAATATCATCCAAATCAATAATGCAAAAACCATATTTGTATAACCCGTGACCAAACACATCGTCACCGTCCTCAATATGTTTAATCCTTTAGAATAAAATTAAACAAAAAACCAATTGTAGCGAAGAAACAACCGAAACTAAACAATAGTGGACTCCCGACACATAGATTGTGTCGTATAATAGAAATGTGTTCCCGCTATGAATCTGGAGTTTGTAGTTGCCATTACCGATGACATTCTCTTCACTGCAATCCCCCATAGTTATGCTTCGTGTTCCAGCGTTACAAGGATGAAACTCGAGAAATCCAACACAGTCATTGACTACGTACTGGCTCGCTCCTCAATCAACAATCCATTTGTAAAGGAATTAACAACTAATGCATGTGAGCAAATATAGAGAATAAGGGATATTTTTGGGCACGAAACAGTCCCGAGAGTAGTGACCTTTCTTTCCATAGTTATAGCACTTCACATGCGCCATATTCTTGGAGTCGTTAGCTTTGGGTTGTTTAGTGATCTTTTTTCCTGGGAGGTTCTGAGTTTTCTTCTCTGGTTTACCAAACTTCTTGTTCTTCTTAGGGTTTCCTCCATGAACAGCAAAACCTTTGGTAGAAGATGCAAAAGCTTGCAGGCTTTCCTCCTCAAGCTCGAGATGCTTAGCTATATCAGCCAAAATCTTGATGTTCACGTCATGAGACATCAAAGTTTTAAAAGGAGTCCATCGTCGGTCTTCGGTTTCATTAGGTAGTGAACGGATCACATTTTTGACCTGTTCGAACTCAGAAATTTTGATCTCGTCAGCCTTGAGATCTCGCAGCATTGTACTCATAACGCAGAGGTACAGGTCGACTCAAATCGTATTTGTACTGTAGCCAATTCAGATGTAAGTTACAGAGACTTGTAGCTTAAGTTTTGCCGTATGCCAACTTGAGTTTGTCCCACATGGACTTGGCCGTGGGCTCCACATTGTACAGGCCAACAAGGGCATCATGCATGCAATACAACATAGCATAGCGGGCACTGCGATCCTTCTTGGCCCGTGCAACATAGGTAGCTAGCGTGTTTGCGGGTTCATCCATGGTTATGTGCTCTAAAACGTCTTTCTCGTGCAGGAGATATTAAATCTTCATGGACCAGATGTCATAGTTTAATCCAGTGAACTTATTACTGGAAGAGAGCTCGACTATTATAATAGGGAGTGCCATTTTTACAAGTATATATTAAAAAGGACATTACACACAATTTTAAAATTAAATTTTCTATAAGGAATTTTGATTATATATTACGTTTGAAAATTTAGCTAGACTCATAATCATTACGTCCTACATAACCAGAAATTTCTAAGAAAATCTAACTTTCACGTATTGAAACAAATTCAATGAAAAAAAACACAGAATAGCACGTATAACCAAACAGGTTGACACATGTCATTGTTAATTATAATAATTCCTTGGTTACTGCTGTAGAGCATTTTTAATTTGTTTTAGCCAAAAAAATTGGCACATATAATTGTTAACATATAACAATTCGGCTTTTTTTTTAACACAGTTAAAAAAATTGAAACTATCAAAAAGTCTGAAATTGATCAGAATGTGATCCTTAACCGATTCGGCAAGCACCCAGGTAGCTGGTCGTGACTCAAGGTCCAAATCGGGGAATAGCCTCCTAGATAGTGTTGTCATTCCTCGTGGAAAACCCAGATTTCTGGTGGGTTCTTAAAGGTCACTCTTAAAAATCAGTCCTAGACAGCCCCTCACGAGCATGACTAATGCGGATTTTTTTATGATTTCGAAATTTATGGAAATTTAATTTTGATTACCAAATTAAATTATTAACACATAGTTAATAATTATTCGTTATTTTTGTTTTGCTTAGAAACTAAACTTAGAAAAATAACACATAAGCATATAAAGCATACTAATTCATGTAATATGTGCTCGGAATTAAAGAACATATCTTTAAATTAAATCCTAATCATGTATGTTAAGAATTAAAATTTAATTGCACTAAACAAATAAAATAGTTAATTTCTAATCATGCATGGTAGATAACTCATTTAACATAAAAATAAAATTGGGCATTTAAATTAATGTTTTTTTTAAACATATGGCACAATTGGTTTTAGAATTTAATTTGGCCCAAATTGCATTAAAAAAATGCAAGTGCCCCCACCCCCACCAAAAAAAATGCGGCCCAAAACTCGCAATCAATGTTTTTTCTTTTAGAATTTATTTTATTTAACAAAAAATAATAGAAAATATAAAAACAAAATTTTAAGGATTTTGACGATATCGTCTAAACCCTACGACTTTGTCCGCGCTGTTACGCAATTTGCGTGATTTGTGCAAAACACCTGCACGATCGTGCGTTTTGCACGATCATTCCGTTTCTCCCTCGATTTCTTTCCATTCATGTCGCTCTCGTTGTCCGAGTTTGCTGCTATTTTTTGTCGCTACCATGTCCAGTCGTCGTTTCTCACCCAAATGATGAAAGGTCGTGTCCCCGCCGCTGTTGTTTCTAAGATTCACCGCCAAGATGGCGTCTTTCGTTGAAAACGCGGTCGTTTTCCAAGCAATTACACTTCGGTGTTGTGGTGTGTGACAAACACGCGTCACCCCAAAACGCAAAATTGGTGTTTTTTTTTTACCCAGATCGGCAGATCTTGGCCGAGAGGAGCGGTTGGGGCGCGGCTACACGGCGGTTTGTGGCGCCTGACTTACATGCTCCACCCACTCCAAATAGTCTGATGGGTTAAATGGCGTGCGGACGATGGTAGAGCCGAGCTTCCACGCGACGCACACGCACAAAAGCATGTTCATCGCACAGATTTGATTCGGCGCATGCCGTACATGCACCGTCATTTAGTAACGCGGTTTTATCAATTTTGGAGCGGCGATCGGGTAGCGAAAACAGCTGTGACATTCGATTCTGGAAATCGAATCAGACAGTTTTGCAAGATCTGTTGTTCAATGCCTATCAGTCGCTAGTTTATGCTCATTGTTGAGTTCTTGCATTTCAGGCAAAGAATGATACTCTGCATTTCTCCCAGTTTTGGTGCCTAGGAACTACTAATAGGCTGCTAGCGGGTGTTTTTGTTTATGTAAAGTTTGTGTTGTACGCATGGTTGTAGACATTATATACTCTTAAATATAATTTCTATGTCAATGTTTTTTCAGAGTTGGAGGGCTAGTCTCTTTGTCCATATACGTTTTGGGACTCAAATTGAGGTGTGTGTGTGTGTGTTGTTGATAATAACAAGCAGCAGCCTATGTTGACTATAATCAAACATCCGCATGCATCTGTAATAGTAGTGTAGGCTGAAAATATTAATTATGCACCCCTCATGGATTTGTAATAGTTAAGAACATTAATTATGTTCCAACTGTATTCTCCTATATGTACACACCTTGAGTAATGAATGAAGATATAACATTTTCTATGAGAAACTCATATCCTACGCGTTATCATGGTATCAGAGCAGGCTTTGGTTCCTCAAACCGGCTTGTAAAGCTCATCATTTACCGCATCCTCAACCTCTATCAAGGTGACAGATCCAACCAAAATCAATGAAACTCAAATCGTGCCGGAGATAACCTCCTCCGCCGATTTACCAAACCAAATAGCCACAATTCTCAAACAACTTTCGCAGTCTGAAAATAACCAACCCCTCAATTTGAGCATCAAGCTAGAAACCAATAATTACCCTCTATGGGCTCGACCAATGAAAGTCACCGTGGGAGGACGGGGTCGCCTACGTCACCTAACGGGAAACCCCCACCTCCATTACCTGAAGATGATGATTTCCACCGATGGGAGCAGTCAGACTTGTGCGTTTGTTCTTGGATTTTGGTTAATATCGACAAAGACCTGGTAAATCGATATGCTGAATGCCCCACTGCTCAGGACTTGTGGGAGGGCCTTGAGACAATGTATAACAGCGGAACCGACTCCTTTCAGACATACAATTTGTCCTTTCGGGCAAATCAACAATGCCAAGGAGACGGATCCCTTGATGATGTTTACAGCAGATTACAATGGATTTGGCGTGAGGTGGATCGCAGAGAACCAAACCCGATGAAGTACCCTTGCGACATTGAAACTTATCATCGCCTCCGTCAAGAGATGCGTCTCTATCAACTCTTCGTGGCGGTTAACGATAACTTCGACACTATCAAACGCGAGATCCTCAAGCTAGAACCTCTATCAATAGTAAAAATCGCGTACGGGACCAGATTCTTAACATCGGAGCAAAGAACGGTAGCAACAACCTCCACGGCATAGGAAGCGGACTTCTCAGTCACAACCGGTCAGCTCTGCCAAAATTCGGCGGAAAAACATCATCCCGGTTATCCGCCGACCACAAGAAAAAATTCTGGTGCCACACTTGCCAAAAATTCGGCCATTCTACCGAAACATGTTTCAAAATGGTGGGTTTTCCGGACTGGTGGTACAAACTTTACAAAATACCTAAGCTCGGAATGGCTGCAACCACCATGAGCCACCCCGAAAAGGCGAAAAACTTCGGTGATGGCTCCACGGCGGTCGTCTCCCAGGCACAAGTAGGTTTTTCCGCAAGAATGGCGACATTATCAGAAGAGGATAGACACTGGATCGATGGCAAGATTGGGAGTCGAGGCGGACATCACGCAGCAAACACGGAAGACGCAGGTATAACATATCTGTGTTCCAAATTGTCCCTGGTCATAGGACTTGAAAAATCGAATTTACCCCTGGTTCCTGAAGTATTACATAACTGCCATTCCGCAAGTTTCAATATATTACGGGAGACTCCCGAATCTTTTGGTTATTCACAGCGTTACCCCAGTTTTTCAAGGAATTTACATGAGACACCCGAATTTTCTGAACAATCACAGCGTCACCCCAACATTTTGGGGAAATTACAACAGCAACCCCAGTTTTTTGGGAATCTGCAGCGTGACCCCTTTAATGTTCAGAAATTCCCTAACTCTAAAAAATTACATTTGGGCCCTCAGATTCATAATCCACATTTTTTTAAACCCGGATGCTTTGGACCGGATGATCCGGAGGAACCCTTGGAAAAGTCTTCCTCACGTGTTTACCATGCAGGATCACAAAAAAATTCAAAACAGGGGAAATGGATTCTTGACAGTGGAGCAACTAAGACGATGACTTATGATGACACTGATTTGTCTTCTCATACGGCACCAAAAATCACTCATAGTCAAACAGCAAATGGTGTTATATCCAGTGTTCATGGGTATGGATCTCTTGAATTATCTCCAAATCTCAAATTGAGAAATTGCTTATTTGTCCCCACATTATCCTGCAAACTTCTGTCTATAGCCACGTTTTCAAAGAGCTGAATTGTGTTGTGTTAATATATCCTACTTTTTGTCTCTTACAGGACCTTAGGACTGGGGAGATCATTGGGCGTGGTACTGAACACGGTGGTCTCTACTACGTGGATCAGGTGGATCAACAGGGAACCACATGGCTTGTTCACGGAATGGCAGATCAGCAGAAGCTCGACTTATGGCACCAACGTTTGGGTCACCCCTCCTTAGGTTACCTTACAAATATGTTTCCTCATTTATGTCGAACAACTAGTACTCTATCATGTGAAACATGTATTTTGGCAAAAAGCCACCGGCACTCTTTTTCATCCACTGATACACAGGCTTCTAATGCCTTTAATATTATTCATTCTGATGTTTGGGGTCCAGCACCTGATACGAGTCATAGTGTGTTTCGCTATTTTATAATATTCATAGATGATTTTTCTATAATGACATGGGTCTATTTTATGAAAAATAAATCCAATGTCCCTCGACTTTTTTAGGAGTTTTATCTCATGATTTCTACCCAATTCCAGAAAAAATCCAGATCCTTCGATCTGATAACGGGAGGTTTTGTGAACGAAACCACGAAAAATTTCTTCAAAACAAATGGGCTCCTTTACCAAAACACCTGTCCGAATAGTCCACAAAAAAATGGGGTCGCTGAAAGAAAAAATAGGATACTCCTCGAGGTCATACGAGCTCTGATGATAGCCTCAAAAACCCCACAGTTTCTTTAGCCTGAAGCAGTGGCGACCGCCACATATCTACTTAACCGTCTACCCACCCGAATCCTAAAGTTTGGAACACATTACACACCCTATCCAAACGCCTCCCGAACTTTAGTCCTGTCACCTTACGTATTCGCGTATTCGGGTCAACCATGTTTGTATATATTCATAGATCTGATCAAACAAAACTAGATCCATGTGCCCTTAAATGTGTCTTTGTTGGGTATGGGGTCAATCAGAAAGGTTATAAATGCTACCCTCCACCATCTAGGCATCTATATACCACCATGGACTGCAATTTTCTCGATCCCTCGGTGATCTGGGTGATCCACTCAGCTGGTTACATAATACAAATGCTTCTCGATCAGTTGTTCCACAAGAATTTGATACAGGAACCACCGAGCTGCCTTCCACGTACAAAACGGCCCCCCCATCTCCGCCAATATCTCCCATGTCTCCTAAAATAACTGAGACTAATCCCATTATTCCAGTCATTACTCTTGATAGTATTGATTATCCAATTGAGCAGCATACAAATACATATGTTCTACCGCCTCGAAGTACTAGAGGAATACCTACATGACGGTATGAACCAAAACATGTCCCTAAGATATCATGATATCCTCTAGCCTCTCTGGACAGGTGGAGTCTAACCGAGCAAGCGGCCAATTTCTCAGTTGCTATATATGCTGAACATGTACCTAAAATTATAGAAGTTGCACCAAAATCGAAAGTATGGATAGATGCTATGGATGAAGAATTGCGTGCATTAAGAAAAAATGGAACATGGGCAGCATGTATTCTGCCATCTGGCAAGAGATTTATTGGATGTCGGTGGGTCTTTACAATCAAACGTCATGCTGATGGGACGATTGAAAGATACAAAGCCAGACTTGTTGCT
>JAOWBN010228931.1:0-12709 GCA_028565015.1 Pinguicula moranensis
TAGTGTTCGCATTGTATGGGGGCGTTCTTTGTACAGTCACATAAACCATTAAATAATCCAACAACAAAGCAAGATGAGTAATTTTTCCTTTATGACACTGACCTGCCATCTTTGAGTTCAGCCTCCCAGCCCCATCATCACTTTCAACAGCTCAATGTAACGTCTTTATTTATCATTATTATCCTTGCTTTGAAGCCATCAACTCCAACATAGTCCTCATTGCAGCAACCCGAGACCTCCAATTTCTAGTGACACCATTGCCCCCCACCCCTTTCACTTTGGCATACCTATTTCTTTTGAGGAGGTGAAGGTTGTATCCTCGGACTCTGATTCCCTCTATAGAACACAACAGACAGCCTAGGGTAGTACAATTTTTAATTGCTTATTCATTTATCTCCACTGAGGGCAGTGTTGGTTAAGTTTGGGGAGGGGTGCACCAGATACTTTTGTTTCTATTATTTCTATTTATTTTGCTATCCGTTTTGTTGTTGCTTTGTTTTTTTATTTTGTTCTTTTGAATTGGACTATTTTGTTTACATTCTGAGTCATAGTGCGGTTGACGCATGAAGTACTTGATGATTGTTTGTTGATCGGAATTGATAATTGGGCTAGTACCATTTTCTAGGGCATGTTGTAGACCTTGGTGAACTTGGATGATTTTTTTGAATATTTAGCTTTTAAGACTTTATTTAGTTCTTTGATTTATTGTACTTTGTTGCTAACTTGTATGTGTTTTGCAGATACTTGCTAGTTCATTAAGCTTAATTGGAGGTCAAAAAATGAAGATTAAGTTAGACTTGGTAAAATTAACTCTAATTACCATAGTATGAGAATACCTATGGAGTTAGTGTTACCGCGTGAGGATTTCATGAATTTCATGCTTCTTGATATGTTTTGGCTAGAATAGAGAGATAAGTGCTTACATATTGAGATATGGTTGCTATTAATCGAGAGAGATTAACAACTAATTAAGGGAATTCGATAGACAAGTAGATAAAGGATTAAAATGTTGAATTGAGAGAGCAATATTCCAATAACACTAACTGGTGAAGTCAACCGTCCTAGATTCTATCCAATTCAATTTGTCCATTGCAGTTTGTTAAACTGAAAAGACACACAGAAAAAAAAAAAAATCTTTGTAGTGTTATGTTTAATTGTGTTCATGTTACATTAATGGTTTAGCAACCCATTAATTGATCATTTGTCCAAATTACATAAAGCTTACTAATTTTAGTGTTTATCATCAACAATAATTATAGTTTGACACTCGTTTTCATTACTTTATTACTTTTTCGACTTTGTACACTTGCAAATATCGGAACACATCAACATCTTTTTATATCATTCATGAAACATTTATTCTTAAAACACAAATGAACTTGAGTTATCATGTACCCAAATCAACCTTCTTATCAACAATTTTATATTTTCAGACTTCATATCATCAAATAATATTTGATCAGAGGAATTCTTCCAAAAATGAGAAATCATATTTCATTATGAATATATCATATATACATACTTGTAATATAATGAACAATATGGGATTTTTCCTTCACAAAATTGAGTAAATACAAATCCATAAAATTGTGAAGAAGGTTTGTAACTTATATATATACATACACAGATATATACATACATATATATACATACACATATATATACACACACATATATACACATATATACATATATATGTGTATATTTTTTGGGACAAACCACGTGTGATATTTTTTTGTAAAATACAAATACAAGGAATTAAATATAGTTACCTTGTAATGACGAAAGTAAATGAAGTAAAGGTTGATTCTATGATACTTGTATTGGTCATAGAGTAGATCATTGGGTAGGCGTTTGATTGAACCTCTGGTTTACATTCGTTTCTAGCGTAGTAATTGGCTAGGGGTTGATGTTCCATGTTTAATTGGGTTTCTACGGCATAATACGTTTCTTTCATCTTCGTTACTTTTCATCCTTCTATTTTGTGTAACTTTTTTTTGGGTTGCACAATTTATCCTTTTTAATTTTTTTAATTTCGAAATTTGTCAATTGGTGTGTTTCAGTTGATACAAGAATAAGTTCTCGACTCCACGTTTATCTTCTGCTGGCAAAAATCCACATCATCAATTGAAACCACCTACGCCACCATCCGCCATGAGGCGGCGTGCCTGGATATCCTCAATCCGACGTGGGCATAGGAAGTGGACTCGCAACCAAATCCCGGTCAGATCCCACCGCTAAGGGGACCGAATCATCATCGTGAGCCAAAGATGTCAACAAGTCCAAACTATGGTGTTCGGACTGTCAGAAGATGGGGCACACCCTCGGGGGTTACTTCAAATGGATAGGGTACCTTGAGTGGTGGCTAGATCAGAAAAAAGAGGAACTAAGGGACCTGGAACCACCAGTGTGAGCAGCAAATTCACTGACCCAACGCATGTACACAACCATGGACTATAATTTCCTCGAGATTAACTATTATCTCACCCAATCCAGCGGTCAGGGGGAGCGTATTGTGAGGGATCCTCTGAATTGGTTGATTAGCTCTGTTGAATTGCCTGATATTGTCCCAATAGAGCCAACTAGAGTCACCACTTAGTAGACCACTGAAAACGTATGGCAAGCCGCCACACCTGATGCCGACGCGCCTAATGAACTCCCGCTGTTTTGTACTCCTGAGGTAAGTAATCTGGAGCTTATTTCTGATCATACTCTTGCTACAGTTTATTTTGATATTGAAAATGTAGTTCCGAAAGCAGGCTCTTATGAAACACAAGGCCGATATGTACTACTCGAGAAGTACATGAGCTATTAGTAACCGTATCATGGAATGTTCAGGAGTGGCATCAGGCGATGACAAATGAGATGATGGCCTTAGAAAAGAATGGTACTTGATGAGTCTGTGAAAGAGTTCTACAAGCAGAGGGGTGAGATGCAAGATATCATCAAAATCTCTTGGCTGCCAGACAACACATGAAGATGAATGCTGATAAGAAGAGGAAGGAAAGAAGGTATCAAGTAGGTGATCAGGTGTACTTAAAACTGCACCCTTACAGGCAGAATTCAGGATTTTCTGTTGCCGGACTCGCCATCATGGCAACTAGCGGACATCGTTTCGGACAGTCACCATCTCAACTCTTTTATTCCTCATTTGGTGTCCGAGGTGGATAATCAAGCTTTGCTCAGGTCTGTAACTTTGGAGAAGGTCCGGCAAGCCCTATTTGCTATTGACCTAGATTCCGCGCTTTAAAGGATGCTTGATTTTCTTTAAAATCCAAGAAAGCATCCTTTTAAAGCTCTTCGTGCTCTCACATAGATGCTTTCAGAATTTCACTCTCCTCAAAGGGCTGTTTCAGGTTCATCTTTACTCTTTCACTTAGCTTCTTCAATCTCAAACCTGCAAATGGAAAAGTGCAAGTTACCGATTGGAAAACGGTTAGTCATGTGTAAATGGGTATTCACCATAAAACACAAGGCGGATGGCACGATTGAGCGTCACAAAACCCGTTTAGTTGCAAAAGGATATACACAGATATATGAAATTTACTACTCCGGATATTTTTCCCAGTTGCAAAAATCAATATTATTGTTCTCAATAGCCGCAAACCTTGACTGTCCGCTTCACCAGTTTGAGGTCAATAATGCTTTCCTACATGGAGATCTGACGGAAGAAGTGTTTATAGCTGCCCCACCTGGGTTTTCTGAGGGATTCCGAGACGAGGAATTATGCAAATTAAAAATGCACTATATGGTCTAAAACAATTACCTCGAGCATGGTTCATAAGATTAACTGCTACTATGAAAAGATATGGTTACAAGAAGAGTAATTCTGATCACACTCTATTTCTAAAGAAGGGGAGCTAGTAACCTGTCTGATCATCTATGTCATTGATATGATAGTCACAGGAAGTTGTACAGAAGAAATGTCAAAACTCCGAAGGAACTTATTCGAAGAGTTCGAGATGAAAGACCTAGGCGCACTAAACTACTTCATTGGCATCGAAGCTTTAAGAACAAAAGAGGGGATATTTATCTCATACTCTTAACTAAAACATGGCTTGGTGATTACAAACCAGTGGACATTTCAACAATTGGGGATCTCAAACTCCAAATGACCGAAGGAACCTCCCTTGGCAAACAATGAAAAATAACGTCTAGTAAGGAAACTAATATACCTGGCACATACACAACCAGATATAGTCTATGCTATGGGAGTCATAAGTCAGTTTATGCACAGTCCCCAAGCAGAACACTTGGAAGCAGCACTAAGAATAGTTCAATATTTGGAAAGATCACCAGAAAAGGGAATCCATTTAAGGAGGAACTAACATCTAAAACTTCAGGGATATACTGACACCGACTGGGTAGAAAATCCTGTAGATCGACGATCGAAAATCAACTGCAGGCTACTTTATGTTGCTATGAGAAAACCTTGTGACATGTAAAAGTAAGAAATAAAAAGTAGTGGGGCTTTCAAGTGCTGAAGCTGAATTTCGAGGAATAGATAGAGGATTAATCGAGATACTCTGTCTAAGAAAGTTATTGATCGAGATAGGGTCCCTGACCTCGAGTATGTGCCCCCTCATGTGTGTTAGTCTAGCAACGAACAACATCTCTGAAAATTCATTACAACATAACTGGACAAAACGTATGGAAGTGTATAGAAACTTTATAAAAAAAACTTAAGGAATAGTTACCCTACCATTCGTCCAATCAGAAGATCTGACATTTTGACCAAAGCATTGGCCAAACGCCCATTCATCAAAATATTGAGTAAGTTGGGAATTGAAGACCATACAATTCAATTTAAGGGGAGTGTTAGACAGTGTAATTAGATAAGGAAGGATTCAGTCAAAATATATAATCTGAAAGGATCGATAAAACTGATCATTTTCGTAAATCATGGAATCCTTCCTTATCTAAGTAGATGTTTTTCTCCTATAAAAGTTGAAATTATAAACGTGAATAAACAAGAAAGCATTGAACGAATTATGTGTTCATATTCTTCCTGAAAACCCAAGTTTCTATTGCAATTTTCTTCTTTTGATAACAAAAAAATTGCACAACAATTTACTTTTTTGGGGCTGGTCTGGGGGATGGCTCACCCCTGACTAGGTCTCCAAAAAAAAACACTGACTTTTGGGTAAATACTCCTGAGGGTGCGTTTGGTACCCTAATTGGAGTTATCCAATTTCGAGGATAACTTTAAGGTTCTTTCGGATCAATTTATTCAACCGCCGTCTGGTAGTGACAACTATGGACAACGGCTTATTGATCTTCCTTATTTGGTATCTGGCAATATCAATGCGGATTACCTACAATATTGGATAAATAAAGTGCTATTACCAAACTGCCCTTCCCAAATATATTTATTAATTGGAAGTGGATTCACTCTCACTGTCACAAGGGATCACAACTCGGTAACTTGAGTAAGTTGTACATCTATGGGCTTATGTGGGATGGATCTGTGATTCGAGTCTGATCGGATTATGACCTATCAGTTCACCGAACTGAATTGAGTTGTGTACCGATATCTCTTAACAAAGGGAATTGATAAGTTGGCAGTCATGACATTCTGATTCGATGAAAAGCGGATGACGCCGATGATCTGAATGCTGAGCTGCTTTATGATTTATTATGACGCTAGTTGAGCCGTGTATCAAATCACCCTTAGCTATACCTGATGGGAAGTTTGAGGTGAAGATTAGGATAGCAGATCAAGTTCAAATAAGCTTATAGTTTTCAGCTTTAATTCCTTGTAAATATTGTACATATCAATAAATTTGGCTTTTAAAAAAAAAATATTTATTAATCAAATTAATTATATTAATTACTTAACTAATTAACAAAATAATTAACTAATATAATCATTTAAATAAATTTAATTAATATAATTATTTAAATAAATTTAATTAATTAATATAATAATTAAAATAAATTTAATTAATTAATACAATTAACTAATATGATAATTAATATAATTTAATTAACTAATATAATAATTTAAATTAATTAAATTAATTAATATAATAACTACAATTAATTTAATTAATTAATATAATTTAAATAATCAATATAATAATTTAAATAAATTTAATTAATTAATATAATAATTTAAATATATTTAATTAATTAATATAATAATTTAAATAAATTAAATTAATTAATACAATAATTTTAAATATATTTAATTAATATAATAGATAATATAAATGAATTAAATTAATTAATATAATGGATAATATAATTTAATTGAATAATATTATAATTTAAATAAATTAAATTAATTAATATAATAATTTAAACACACCCTAAGAACATATTGTTCATACTTTTAACCAACTACCTGCGCGACAAACTCTAGTGACAAATTCTGTTCCCTCACGTCACCGCCATAAAGGCAATTATGTAAACAACATTCTTTGAGGAATAAGATATTGTGATATCCCCTGATTCAACCAGGACACCATTTAATTAAAATTACGGGTGATTGAATTGAAGAGGGTAAATCTTGTATGGATGATAAGCAGTAATTATAAATGCAATTATTAATTTGTTCAAATAATTTAATATCTTTGAAAAACAAAAGATTTTTTAATTTTTATTCACTTATTATTTGTATTTAACTTTGTGAATATCACTTTCTTTATTTCTATTTCATTAACTGTACATCTTTTTTCGGATCGTATCTTCTTTATAAAAAGATGATTGCTTTGATAAAATAATTATTAAATCAAATTTCGATAGTAAACATGAGATTAGAAATTTGTAAATAAATTTCGAAAAAGCGACCGACCAAATCTTTTATTTCGGAAAAAGCTACAATTTAAAAGCTAAAGTCCTCGTGTCGGAAAGAAGAAAAAATTAATCGGGTAAGGATAAAATAAAATTGCTTAGCCAAAAGAATTAAAAAAAATTGAGATTTAAAGGCAGAATTAAAAAATTTCCCCAGATATTTCCCTAATCCCTAATAAGCTTTTCGGCCTTATTAAATGGGCTGGGCTTCTTCGCTAGATAAATAGCCGAATAATATCTTCGATTGCAGCACACGTGCTAGCAGCTTAAATAGCTTGTTGCATACCAAGCACAAGAGGTACCAGTTATTTTTGTTTCCTTCCAATTTCTCTCCCGGATGTTCACTTTTAGTTTACTGCGATTGCTTCGGAGTCTGTATTCTCTTCGTCTTCTCGTAATCTAGAAACCTTTCAGCTGATCGAGTCGTCCGTTTTGCTATTTAGGTACTCGAAGTTTTCGCTTCGTACAGTATTTCAGATATTGACGGGAAAAAGTTGTTCTTTTAGTATCTATGGATTAATTTGTTTTTGTTTTGTGATTAAATCAGTTGATTTTGTTTACTTCGTTTGTTTGCAGCAGAACTCAGATATTCGAGCGCATTTGCGGTTATCTGGGAATCAGATAAGATGGTATGATTTTGATTTTGATGTTAATTGTCTGTGTTTGTATTGCCTACTTTATGATAATTGTGTTGCTTTTTATGCCAAAACTAGGAATTCTTTTTTAACAGTCATCCGTGTCGAATTTCCTTGTCGGTCACTTACTGTTTGTGTAAGTTACTGGCAATTGTATGAAGACGACTTTCTAATGCCTGAAAAGAAAGCCGTACCTTTGTACTATTTCTTACTAGTTTAGTGTAGACCTAGAACTTGTAGCAACTGTTCCGATTGGTTTTCCAATTAAACCGTGGTGACTGGTGATGCTTCTTATTAAAGAGATTAGGACATCTGCGGTTGTAATTTTTTTTCCCTTATAGGACTAGAATGTTCTTGAGTTTTCATTTCTTCGAGTAGAAATCCAATGCTAAGCTCATAGCGTGATCTGTAGGAAAAAAAATTCTGATTTGGTGATATATGTTTACATTAATGAGGAGGTTTTGCTACTCATTCTCGTAGGTCCATTCTGGTCATCTACAGCAGCATAGTATTCACAGAGTTGATTTTTTTTCTTCTATATTTTGATCTTTTATGGACCTTTTGTTTCAGTTTTTTGACGGCTATGGATACCATGGAACATCATTTGAGCAGACATATCGATGTTACCCTGCATCTTTTATCGATAAGGTTGCAAGGTTTCCTCTTTTTTGCCAATCAATTTCCTATTATTTTGTTTGCCTGGACATTTTACAGCTCGAATAATATAAGCCAATTTAACTTTTCCTTCTACGCAATTAGAAATATTAACTTCCATGCTTTAATTTTTTTCTTTCATTAAAAAGTTGCTATTTTATTCTTCATAGCTGCCAGTATTTTTTAGGCGACATGCTAGGTGATGAATGTATTGTGGTTATTATAGCCTAGTCCAGATGTCTTAAAATTTATCAGGTCTGAGTAAACTCTAATTTTTTCTTTTATCTCTTTAAAATTTTACAGGCTCAGATAGAAAATGGTGACAAGGGTATAATACTTCACCTTTTGCAAAGTCAAGGAGCATTATCTCAACTATAGTATATCTGACTATACTTCTTTATTTTTTGGCAGTCATCATGCCTCCTTCAGCACTTGACCGTCTTGGTAAGTAATCAGGCTTTTGATATAGTTTGTACTTTTCTGGTGATACAACAATTTTGACTTTCCCTATATTTTTTACATGGCAATTTGTGGTATTGCAGCATCACTTCATATTGATTACCCTATGCTATTTGAGCTCCGAAATACTGCTACTGAGCGTATGTCTCACTGTGGTGTATTGGAGTTTATTGCAGAAGAAGGCTTGATATATATGCCTTACTGGGTAGGTGTGGTTAACATGACACGTTCTCTGTATGACCCTGATGCTATATGTACTCTGTTTAATATTTATTTCATCTTATAGATGATGGAGAATTTATTGTTGCAAGAAGGAGACATTGTGAAAGTGAAAAACGTAACTCTTCCAAAGGGGACATACGTTAAATTGCAGCCACACACAAAGGATTTCCTGGATATCTCCAACCCTAAAGCAATGTGAGTACACTCATTGAAATTCCTGAGTGCTTTGCTATAGTAGATTCCCGGTCAGATATAAAAAGCAGATGTTTTTTTCAGCATTGCACATAATATCCAGTCCTATACGAGCATTTTTTAATGTCAGAGTGCTGGCAATGACTTCTTCTAAATTCATGCTCATTTGACTATCTACTAGGGTTCTCTTCTCTTATATTGAGATTTGTCATGCAGCCTGGAGACGACCCTGAGAAACTTTTCTTGCTTGACCAGTGGGGATAGTATCATGGTGGCATATAACAACAAAAAGTATTACATAGATATTGTTGAGGCAAAGCCTTCTGATGCAATAAGCATTATTGAGACTGATTGTGAGGTGGACTTTGCCCCTCCTCTGGATTATAAGGAACCGGAAAGGCCTGCTGCATCCCTTCCCATATGCAAAACACCAGAGCAAGGTACAGTTCCTAGTAATTAGTTATATATGTATTATATTTTATATTTATTTTCCTTGATGCAGCCTTGCTCTTTGTTGCTATCCCTTGCTTGCTATAATTTATATGCGGAGCATTCTTCTGGCTTAAGATTTTATTGCAAAGTATATTCTCTTTGGATGAGATTCCAGCTTAAGTCACCTCATGTCTTCCATAAAAATTGGATATGTTAAATGTGTGGGGTTACACCATACTCTCTTATTGTTCAGTTGAGGAGCCTCCAGCTGAACCTGAACCCAAGTTTAACCCCTTCACTGGTCTTGGAAGACGATTGGATGGCAGGCCTTCACAAGCACCGTCTGCATCAGAGTCTTCGACCCGGTCTCTGGACAGGAGAACAAATGGATCTAGTGGAACGTCTGCACCCTCCAGTTCCAACGCACAAAGTGGCAATCGCCAGTATCAAGGAAAGCTCGTATTCGGTTCCAATGGCAACCCGTCACAGGAAACACAGAAGGTCTCTTCTCCTCCCTGCATTTCTGCATCCCACCTAAATTTCCTCGGCCAACAGAATGTCTGAATCTTTATTTCTATACTGCAGGACACTCCAAATCCTAAGGAGGCGGCCAAGCCGGAGCCTCCCAAGACTGAAGAGCCAAAATTCCAGGCTTTCACTGGAAAGAAATACTCACTGAAGTGATGATATGATGATGTTTTAGTACTGTATTTAACTTTTATTCTTCTTCCGCTGTCTGAAGTTTGTATGCAACCAAGATATCTTGTTGGTTGAACCACTGCATAAATGGTTTTTTTTACTCTCATTTTATGAAGATATATAGTATTTAAACATTTTTACAGTATTGTGGTTGAATTTATTTCCCGGCATTTTGTTTGTCTATTTTGTAGTCCTAATATTGAACTTTTTTCCGTTCTGCGAACTAGATTCCAGTGTAAGTTTAGGGTTTTAGGGCATTTTTATCAATTGTCTGCGAATCAGCTGTCACCATAGTGAAGAAGGAAGCATGACATTGGAATTTCGTGCTGTGCTGATGGAAATAATTAACAGCATTGCTATGGACAACAAACAACGTACAGGATTACTGATGTAGAGCACAGGCACACAGCAAAATTACACTGTAAAAATAGGATGTCAAGAAATCAGACGGCCTATAGGGCGCACATCACATGATCATCAAAATGTAGCAAAGATATGGTGCATCATAATTCCATTAAAGGCCACTATATTCTACTGGAGGATGAGAGAATAAAACCCCTACAATTGATAATCTAATTCAAAGAAGAATCACCATAATAGAGAGCACTATATGTATATATTATGTGATAATGAGCAAGAAAATATTGAACACTTATTTTTTACTTGTCCTTTTATAGATAAAATCTGGACGATTTGCTACAAATGGTTCAAGCTGTATATGGTGGCGCCAAGGGAATGGACCGCAACAGATCAGATGGAACTTTTGCAAGATGTGGTAGATAATGATAGTATGGAATATATGGCTTAAATGGAATAGAAGAAAATTTGAACCGACTAAGATGGACCTGAGATCTAATCGGAAAAATTCAGATAGCCCTTTGGATCTAAACAAAAACACATGGATTAGTTGAAATAGGATATAATATTCAAGATTGGTTCAAAAATCCGAAATATTGCCTAAAACATGGCTAGCGAAAACCAATTGGAGCAATATCTTAAGCTTCAGGCAAGAACACAATCAAAAAGGAGAAGCACATCAGCCAATCAAACACAATTGTAGAAATTGGACAACAACACAATGGTGGGTTATAGAGGCGAAACAATAGAAAGGAAATTGTTGAACGAACAAAGGTTGGTTGTCCTACACGGATTATGGGTAAGGAAATTGTTGGATTTAAATAGATGAACATTACATTAATTGGTATGAGGCCTTTTGAGGGTATTAAGAATAAAATTGTGAGGGCTTCGACCCAAAGTGGATGATATCATACAAATGTGATATTGGGCAGGGTCCGAAATTAAATCCTAGCGGTGGTGTGGTAAGAGTGGACGTGGAGGTTCTGACCCCTAAGAGACTTCCTCCCCAATTAAGATTCAAAGGACGGTTGTTTGAATGGATGATGGTGGTCCCTTATTCTAGGGTTGGAATCCCCGATTTAAGGTCTTTGAATGGACAATGTTCTAGGGGAGGAACCCCTTATTTTGAGGGGTCACCGGTGACCCTTTATTCGAAAGGAAGAATGTTGAACGAACAAAGGTTGGTTGTCTCACACGGATTATGAATAAGGAAATTGTTGCGTTTAAATAGATGAACAATACATTAATTTGTATTGGAATGTTGAATGAACAAAGGATGGTTGTCCCATACGGATTACGGATAAGGAAATTATTGGGTTTAAATAGATGGACAATACATTAATCGGTATGAGCCTTTTGGGGGTAAAAATCCCAATAACAAAACTATGATGACTTGACTCAAAGCGAACAATGTCATACCTTTTCGGGGTAAAAATCCCAAGAACAAAACTATGATGACTCGACTCAAAACGAACAATGTCATACCAATGTGATGTTGGGTAAGGTTCGGAAATATCAAAGACACCCATCGGGTTATACCCCGCAAATCCTCCATACTTCTCATCTAGGTTTTCAGAACAGAAGAAGTTATAGCAGATGCAACGATCAACGAACCAAACATTGGCAATTGAGAGGCAAAAGTAAAAAAAAAACAGAGAAAAAATACTTCTTGGGAATCCATCTCTCAAAACTGTATTGGAATTCAGAGAAGCAACCTTTCAGTAATTCTATATAGGTCTGTTTTATACCTATAATGATTTTCTCATTTTGCTTCTCTTTCTTCTTTTACTTTTGATTCTACTTCTTCTTTTAATTTTGTATTATTTGAGTATTTGGTAAAACTATGAAAAAACTGAAAAAGTTATTGAAATAATGTTTGTAATCAAATTTTATAAGTTGATTAGATAATATTTGTAGTTAAATTTGGTAAGATAACTTTAATTTATTTACGAAATTACCATTAATAATAGAAGTAGAAAAAAAAGTAACATCCTACCTACTTCTGAAAAAAGGAGTTTTGACTGGAAAAAAAATGAGAAGGAGAAGGAGAATTGGATTTTTAAAACACTGTTTTTAAAATAATATGAAAAAAAAAGGAGAAGGAGAAAAATAATCTGAAAAAAAAAATGGTACAAAACAGGCCCCATATGTTTTGCGCGGGCAGATGGACTACCTTACAGAAGAAAGCGCAAGACAGAAAATAAAATTAGAAAAATGAAGTACTGTGTTGTAAACTAGAAGATCTGCAGAGAAGTAAAAGAGAG